>QNTS01007453.1:31314-50976 GCA_003317085.1 Hucho hucho
ATATATATATATATATATATATATATATATATATGTATATATATATATATATGTGTATATACTGTACTCCATACCATCTACTGCATCTTGCCTATGCCGGTCAGCCATCGCTCATCCATATATTTATATGTACATACTCGTATTCATTCCTTTACTCTTGTGTGTATAAGGTAGTTGTTGTGAATTTGTTAGATTACTTGTTAGATACTACTGCATGGTCGGAACTAGAAGCACAAGCATTTCGCTACACTCGCATTAACATCTGCTAACCATGTGTATGTGACAAATAAAATTTGATTTGACACACACACACACACACACACACACACTCTCTCTCTCTCTATAATTGGATGTATAGTGTAGCCTACCTTTTGCCTGTGAATTTCTAATTGGGGGTCCAGCCTTCAAGGTGGGTTACCCTTAGGGACCACAGAGAGGTCCAGTGACAGCCCATAGTCATTGGGACGCAGAAAAAACCAGGACATACAGTAGGGGAGATAGGGTTCATCTTCTGGTCAAAGGTGAGGGGTCTAATGGGAATTTCCAAGGGAACAAAAAGGAGAGCAGTCAAATCAATCAAAATCATCTCGGATTAATTACAGGTAGCAACAGGGAGACACCCCCAGCACAGAAGCAGAGAACATGTCTAATTTGGCCTTAGCAGAGAAGGCCCTTATATCCTAATTACACAGCACCAAATGTCCTATAAACAACAGCCTGGGAGGCTTGTAGGAAGTCAAAACAACTTGTCAGCTGCTACAGAATCACACAGAGTACAACAAAAACCAGTGTCCTTGGTCCTTGGAACTCCAGTCTGGCGTCAATCACTATCAACAGATACGGTATGAGTTTAATCCATAACATACAGCATGGCGTCCATCAACCCACGTGTATTATAGAAAGGGAAAAGATAAATAAATATTCATCCTAAATATTCCCCATTACAAGGGGGTCAGGGGGTCAGGGTCAGGGGGTCAGGGTCAGAATTGAAGATTAATAGTTATATGCATGTTTTACTCCTGACCTTAAATGCCACCAAGCATCTGTCACCTTTCTGTATTATTCTCTACCATCTTTGCTCACAATCTTCTTTCTCTTCAGGTCCTCTCTCTCTCTCTCTATCTCTCTCTCTCTCTCTCTATCTCCCAGGGACTCCCTTCATCTTCGTGGCCTCCACCATAATAGTCACCTTCAAAGACATCAGTAGCTGGCCTGTAATATGTTTGCCCTACAGGTGGTGTTTTTCTACTTCTTCCACAAATGCTGACTAATACTATTGCAGAGGCCTATTTGCGAACTACATATACGTAGTTTGCAAAGCGAAAGCGTATAGCTAACAAATATGGTGTGAAAATGTTTGACATCTATAATAAAAAATAAAACAAAAAAGACATCAATAACCGCAACAAGACGCGTTGCACCAAATTGTCACCACATTTGACAGCGGCGGTGTCGCGCGCCTCAGCGCAAGATACGGGCGGACACACCGCGTTCACCGGAGCCAATCCCGTTTGAGATTGTGCACGCGGTCGCTCTGCTGCCTGGCGGCTGCTGTCGCCTCTGCCGCCCTTCAACCGGTCCTCGTCCCTCAAAGCAGCCGCAGCGGACAGAGGACACCGTCGCTGCTCTGACAACCAAAGAATAACAATATACACCTTTTTCTTTCTCTGAAAAGTACACCTACTAACTAAAACGTTATCCGCGAGGATTACCTAGTAGGCGTTTTACCATTCTATCTCTCTCGGTAAGTGATTCATCAGTCTAGAATTTGCTTATTTAGAGTCTGCAATTAAGTATAGTAGCTAACCCACTGCAACTGGGAAGATGTGTGAAATGACAGCATGCAAGTCAGTGCTTCTAAACAGTTATTCTCATATGAAGTTTATTCGCTCTTTGTAGCGATGTCTGTGCATAAGGTTCTTTTAACCTTCGTGTATTTGCCAGGCTGAATTCCTTCCTTCGTTTTTTTTAGGGTTGTTTTACAACATGTTGTAGCCTACTATGGGGAATGGTACAGAATAGGCCATTCCATCCAACACTGATTCCTAATTCTATGGATAGGACAATGTCACAGGATAGAGATATTGTAGCTTAGTATCTTTGACAACAACGCACATGTCATGTGTGAGCACACCATATTGTATGTTAATCTATTCTGGTTTTACAAATATGTTATGTATTTGTAGTCAGAAAATGTACACGTCGTTACAGCATTGCCAAATATCTATCTGTTAAAATAATCAATATGCTTGTATTTTGCTTCAGAATTAATTCACATGTCCTTAATTGAATACAATTAACTGTGATTATTCAATGTTTTATTTAACTAGGCAAGTCAGTTAAGAACAAATTCTTATTTACAACGACATTGATTTTGTTGGCTCGCTTTGAATTTATTGCAAACTGTGTAAAGTCTACTAAACAAATTATTATTTACAACGACGGCCTAGGAACAGTGGGTTAACTGCCTTGTTCAGGGGCAGAACAACAGATTTATACCTTGGGGATTTGAACTAGAAACCTTTTGGTTACTGGCTCAGCGCTCTAACCACTAGGCTACCTGCCACCCCAATTCTAATTGATTCAGCTTTGCCACCAATTGATAATGTAAGTTTGCCAATTGCCATCAATTGATTTTGTTGGCTCGCTTTGAATTTATTGCAAACTGTGTAAAGTCTACTAAACTGCATTAGCCCATCTAAGATTTATGATATTGTTTTGTGTGAAATAGTATTACCATACAAAAACAACTATTTCTTCCACAAAAACACCTGCCCAATCTCTCTGAAAACGTATTAATTCATTGCTGTATACATGTACGGTATGTTTGCATTAGGCAACAATGTTGAATGTTGCAGTTTACCCAATCGTCTCAAAACAAGAGTGAAAATTACAACTTCTTCAAAAGCTATTCCAATGTTATTGTGGATGTTCTCAAGTCAATTAGTAGCTCTGTGACCCCTCAACCCGCGAGGCTACATGTAAGGCTTTGCAACTCTGCCTACGTTGGTCTAATCCCAAAACCCTCGCTCTTCCTTGGCCTTTGTATGCCATTTCTCATGCTGAGATGAATTAGAGGCAATCCATTCAAGTGAAAGGAACAATGCCCAAGAAAAAAAAAAGTTGCTCCACTCCCCGGGTCTGGTCAAGGGGGTGGGTTGGTATCACCCCCTGTTACCGTGGATACTGGGACCAACGGGGAAAACTACATTTTGTGACGCCATCGGCCATCTTATAGGGCCTTGGAGGAGGCTTGATTGATTTGTGTGGGAGCAGTATAATAAAAAGGCTGGGAAGCTGGAATCTACTTTAAGTTCTACAATTCTGTTTTCTTAAATCGTGTCTGTAAACGTGTCACAGCTTAGATTGTTGTAAAAGGTTACGTTTACCCAAGCTTATTGCACACAATAAACCCAACTTCATCTGATTTGAATTGGAATCTGATTCTGATGTTATTCTGAAAGGAAGTCACTGAAACATTTTCACTTTGTGAGATTAGCCTTTCGTATCCCTTTCTTTTTACGGTGGAAATCGCATTTAACTGCTGCTGTGCTGCACTGTCACGGAAATGGAAAAGGTCAGAGCGCTGTAAAGTTCAGGAGTGGAAAATGCAATGTCTTCATCTACAACAACGACGGATTAGAAGCCACAATATGCATCGGAAATGAGAACAATGAGATTTTTTAAAGTCTGTATAACTCGCTATGACGATATACTTCAAACACGAACCTTGTCAGGTTTGAGGTTTTAATGAAGTAAATCTTCAGGATTCATATTACGTATTTACTCTGTGAGTTAGATGAACGTTAATATGTTTTAACTGTTTAGGATTGGAAAACTACTTTATTATTAAGAGGGTGCGTGGATCGTTCATTTAAACCACACATATGGGTCACCTATAATCAGTCTTTCTCAGGGTAGAAGGGCCTGGGGTATTTGTCTTGCTCTGAGCTAAAGCACTGGGCACCTTGTTTTTCCCTTGTCGAAGTAAACATCAGGTGTTTTCAGTTCCTCCCTGCTTCCCCCCTCCTATTATCTCTATGGTAACCTCACCAGCGCCCCTTCCTCATCTGCCTAGGGCCTAGGCCAGTCACCGCATTCTGTGTCAGGGTTGATCAAACTGAAGTCATTTTGAATAAAGACAAGATACAATGACACCATTGACACATTGAATACACAACAGTCACGCACTTTAACCCACACTAATTTCCAGTGCTTGTCCCTAGATGAGCATTAAAGTATATTTAAAAGTAAAATCTGGTTGTACGGTATCATAAAAAGGTGTTATTCTAGCCAAAATTCAAAAATACCAATATTAGAGGCTCAGTTAGTAGAACTCGGTGTTCCATCATCTCCAGGCTAGACATTCACCACCTGTTAACAATGGAACAAAGGGGACGGATTCGTACCTTTGCTTTGATGCCTATCTCAATTCACTGTGTTTCCCTGTTCTGTGTGTTCCCGTCTCTCATTCCCCTCTGTCAATGGATCTGACTTGTCTTTCCCAATGAATATCCCCACTTTTCTTAACTCTCGATAGGCTTGGTGATTTAGAGCCACTTTCTTTGTGATACGATGTTTTTTCAATTGTGCTCACAGAATGGCTTTCAACACGCAGTGATTAGCCTCCACCTCTCTCGGGGCTCTCATTCTATACTGAACAAAAATATAAACGCAACATGTAAAGTGTTGGTCCCATGTTTCACAAGCTGAAATAAAAGATCCCAGAAATTGTCCTACGCACAAAAAGATTATTTTTCTAAAATGTTGTCTCCTTTGCCAAGATAATCCATCCACCTGACAGGTGTGATATATCAACAAGCGGACTAAACAGCATGATCATTACACAGGTGCACCTTGTGCTGGGGACAATAAAAGGACACTCTAAAATGTGCAGGCATGCTAACTGCAGGAGTGTCCACCAGAGCTGTTGCCAGAGAATGTAATGTAAATTTTTCTACCATAAGCCGCCTCCACGGTATTTAAAAAAAAAATTTGGCAGTACGTCCAACCGGCCTCACAGCCGCAGACCACGTATAACCATGCCAGCCCAGGACCTCCACATCTGGCTTCTTCGTCTGCGGGATGGTCTGAGACCAGCCACTCAGACAGCTGCTAAAACTGTGGGTTTGCACAACCGAAGAATTTATGCACAAACTGTCAGAAACTGTCACTGGGAAGCTCACCTGCGTGCTCGTCGTCCTCACCAGGGTCTTGACCTGACTGCAGTTCGACGTCGTAACCAACTTCAGAGGGCAAATGCTCACCTTCGATGGCCACTGGCACGCTGGAGAATTGCGCTCTTCACGGATGAATCCCGGGTTTTAACTGTACCGGGCAGATGGACATTTTAATGTACAGAGATACCGTGACGAGATCCTGAGGCCCATGTTGTGCCATTCATCAGCCGCCATCACCTCATGTTTCCGCATGATAATGCACGGCCCCATGTTGCAAGGATCTGTACACAATTCCTGGAAGCTGAAAATGTCCCAGTTCTTCCATGGCCTGCATACTCACCAGACATGTCAACCATTGAGCACGTTTGGGATGCTCTGGATCGATGTGTACGACAGCGTGTTCGGGTCCCACCAATATCCAGCAACTTCTTACAGCCATTGAAGAGGAGAGGGACAACATTCCACAGGCCACTATCAACAGCCTGATCAACTCTATGCGAAGGAGAAGTGTCGCGCTGCATGAGGCAAGTGGTGGTCACACCAGATTCAGACTGGTTTTCTGATCCACGCCTGTACCTTTTTTGGTATCTGTGACCAACAGATGCATATCTGTATTCCTAGTCATGTGAAATCCATAGATTAGGATCTAATGAATGAATTTCCTTATATAAACTGTAACTCTGGTATATTGTCGCGTTTATATTTTTGGTCATTGTAGTATGACAAAGTTGTTTTGTATTATTGGGGGACAATGTCATCTATTTGATTTGATCTGCTATGCAGGCCACTACTTTCCTGGGGACAGGATATCTCCCACTGTGAAACCCTTTGGAGTCTGTTTGGGGGATGAAGCAGGTGGTCCAAGGCCAGCAGCTGTTTTATTGCTGCAATACGAGTCTTGAAGACTTGCAGTGTCATGTAAAGTGATACACATTATAATTGGTTACATTTTGACAAGGTTATTTGAACTGTCTGTCTGTCTCCTTCTGGATTAAGTGGACTGAAATATGTCTTTCCTCCACCCACACATGAAAAAATACTATAGTTGTATGTTGGTATGTATACTATAGTTGGTATGAATACTACCAGCGTGTCACTGGTTCTTCCTGTTAGAGTTAATGATGGTGTTAGAGTTGTGCCTGGCCGTGCAGTCATGAGTGAACAGGGAGTACAGGAGGGGACTGAGCATGCACCCCTGAGGGGCCCCCATGTTGAGGATCAGACAGAACGCGTCTCCTTCCTCAGCGGTATGACGGCTGCGTTGTCCCATGGTGTTTATACTTGCATACTACTGTTTGTACAGATGAACGTGGTACCTTCAGGCGCTTGGAAATTGCTCCCAAGGATGAACCAGACTTGTGGAGGTCTACAATTTTTTTGTCTGAGGTCTTGGCTGATTTCTTTTGATTTTCCCATGATGTCAAGCAAAGAGGCACTGAGTTTGAAGGTAGGCCTTGAAATACATCCACAGGTACACCTCCAATTGACTCAAATGATGTCAATTAGCCTATCAGACGCTTCTAAAGCCATGAAATCATTTTCTGTAATTTTCCAAGCTGTTTAAAGGCACAGTTAACTTAGTGTATGTAAACTTCTGACCCACTGGAATTGTGATACAGTAAACTATAAGTGAAATAATATGTCTGTAAACAATTGTTGGAAAAATTACTTGTGTCATGCACAAAGTAGATGTCCTAACCGACTTGCCAAAACTATAGTTTGTTAACAAGAAATTTGTGGAGTGGTTGAAAAAACGAGTTTTAATGACTCCAGCCTAAGTGTATGTAAACTTACGACTTCAACTGTACATGTACAGTACCTCAATTACCTCAACTACCTCGCACCCCTGCACATTGTCTCGGTAACGGTACTCCTTGTATATAGCCTCGTTATTTTATTGTGGTACTATTTCCTTTTCTTTCTTTTTTTTACTCTGCGTTGTTGGGTAAAAACTCGTAAGTAAGCATTTCACAGTAAAGTCTACACCTGTTGTGACAAATAAAAATGTATTTGATGTATTTTAGTAGTCACATTTCACTCTAGTATAAATTCTGTAGTAAAAGAGAACTGTAGGATTTACTGTAGTGTTTTGCAGGCTGTAGTGTACTGTAGTATTTACTACAGTGTTTTTGTTTTATTATATCTGACATAGAAGTGGAGGCTTTCTCTTTCAGGAGGTAGGCAGGAATGAGGTCTGAACGGATAGTTCAGAGCTTCTGCTCTTTTCTATAACCTGTAGGGAACACAATATATGGTCTATACTTGGCATGTAGGTTTTCAGTTATGGGTGGCACAAATTGCGATATGGGTGAGGAGAATGTGAAGGTGTATATGCTAATTAAATGCTGTAGTGTTAAGGAAGGGTCTTGTTTATGCAGACTGTAGTGTTTTTGTGCACATTACTGTAGTATTTTACTACAGTGTCTTTTTTTGCGGATAATACTGTAGTATTTACTGTAGTATACTACAGCATTCTATAGTAAGTACTAGACATAATCAAGGGATAGTACAGCGTGTAGAATAGCATTCTACAGTTACTATAGAATTCTATGTGGGACTTGAGAGCTCCGTATTAGTTACATTAGTCTACAGTGCCTTCAGAAAGTATTCATACCCCTTGACTTATTACACATTTTGTTGTATTACAGCCTGAATTCAAAATTTATAAAATATATTTTTTTTTCTCACCCATTTACACACACAATACCCCATAATGACAAAGTGAAAACCATGGTTTTAGATATTTTGCAAATTGATTGAAAATGAAATACGGAAATATCTAATTTACAAAAGTATTCGCACCCCTGAGTCAATAACTTGTAGAAGCACCTTTGGTAGTGAATACAGCTGTGAGTCTTTCTTGGTAAGTCTCTAAGAGCTTTCCACACCTGGATTGTGCAACATTTGCCCGTTATTCTTAAAAAAATTCTTCAACCTCTGTCAAATTGGTTTTTGATCATTGCTAGACAACCATTTTCAGGTCTTGCCATAGATTTTCAAGTAGATTTAAGTCAAAACTGTAACTCTCCACTCAGGAACATTCACTGTCTTCTTGGTAAGCAACTCCAGTGTAGATGTGGTCTTATGTTTTAGATTATTGTCTTGCTGAAAGTTGAATTCATCTCCCAGTGTCTGATGGAAAGCAGACTGAACCATGTTTTCCTCTAGGATTTTGCCTGTGGTTAGCTCCATTCCATTTCTTTTTTATCCTGAAGAACTCACCAGTCCTTAACGATTACAAGCATACCCATAACATGATGCAGCCACCACTATCCTTGAAAATATGGAGAGTGGTACTCAGTGATGTGTTGTATTAGACTTGTCCCAAACATAAAACTTTGTATTCAGGACAAAACGTGAATTGCTTTACAACATGTTTTGCAGTATTACTTTACTGCCTTGTTGCAAACAGGATGCATGTTTTGGAATATTTGTATTCTGTTCAGGCTTCCTTCTTTTCACTCTGTCATTTGGGTTAGTATTGTGTAGTAACTACAATGTCGTTGATCCATCCTCAGTTTTCTCCTATCATAGCCATTAAACTCTAACTGTTTAAAAGTCATCATTGGTCTCATGGTGAAATCCCTGAGTGGTTTCCTTCCTCTCTGGCAACTGAGTTAGGAAGGACGCCTGCATCTTTGTAGTGACTGGGTGTATTGATACACCATCCAAATTGTAATGAAGAACTTTACCACGCTCAAAGGAATATTCAATGTCTGCTTTCTTTGTTACACATCTACTAATAGGTGCCCTTCTTTGTGAGGCATTAGAAAACCTCCCTGGTCTTTGTGGTTTAATCTGTGTTTGAAATTCACTGCTCGACTGAGGGACCTTACAGATAATTGTATGCGTGGGGTACAGAGATGAGGTAGTCATAAACAAAATCATGTTAATCACTATTATTGCACACAGTCAGTCCATGCAACGTATTATATATTTACACCTGAAATGATTTAGGCTTGCCTTAACAAATACTTAATGACTGAAGACATTTCAGCTTTTCATTTTTAATTAGTTTGTTAAAAAAATCGAAATTCATGATGTGTCTTTGACATTATGGGGTATTGTGTGTAGGCCAGTGACAAAAAATATATAAATTTAATACATTGTACATTCAGGTTGTAAAACAACATGTGGAATAAGTAGAGGGGTGTGAACACTTTCTGAAGGCACTGAATGTTCTAAATGGCACCCTATTTCCTCTATAGTTCCCTATATAATTCCCTATAGCCTCTTTGGGCCCTGATTTTAAAAGTATGGAATAGGATGCCATTTGGGATGCACCTAGCTTCTATATAGCTGTCTGCTGTATATTAGACCTTTTGAACGCAAAATGACAGAGCAAAACTTCCAGACTTGAATCTCTCTTTTCTGAAACCCTTTGTGTCAGACTCCCAGGCTGTGATTAAGGGATTGATCCTAAGCTCTGGGATTTGTTATGTGCTGCCGTGTTGGAAGTCTATAGCTTGAAAAGCCTGGAAGAAAAATGAGATTGCAGGTGTTTGTGCTGCTATTGGGGCTATTGGCTAGAGGACATTCCATAGAGAGATATGTGATTCAACTATTCACACTGAGATCTGGAGTCCTAGTTCATTGGCAATGCCTTGTGTCTTTCTATCAACATTTCCATGACAGCATTTATGTAGGCTGTCCATCTGTATGATTTGTGAACGAGTTAGGCAATCAATCCTTCCTCGTGTACAATTACAGTATGTTCTAGGGACCCTCAATAAATGATCCCATTTCATTAATAACTTCCTCATACTGTCAGGTTGTCCACTCTATACGAAAGTACATGAATGGCCAAGTTGCATAAAGGAGAACTCAGATTCTGTCTGCCACAGCATCATTTGCAAGATACAGTATGTCTTTGAGCTCCATAGTTAATAGATTTTCTGGGTTTTATATACAGTTAAAGTCTGAAGTTTACATACACCTTAGCCAAATACATTTAAACTCAGTTTTTCACAATTCCTGACATTTAATACTAGTAAAAATTCCCTGTCTTAGAGTGGTGTTTTGATAGACTTAACATGATGAGAAGACACTAATGACACTTTCATGAAGTGGATTTTAAAAGTGACACTGTTACTGATTGTAAGATCAGAGAGATGCTTTCATGTACCTTACTTGTTATTGTATTGTATGCACTATAGCAGTAGTACTTGAGACTGGTCTCAGTCACAAATCCGGTCTTGAGACTGCTTTTTTTATTGTTTGTTTCGTTCTTGGACTTGGATAACGTCGTATTCGGTCTTCACTCGGTCTCGAGCCCCAGACCAGCCTTTATTGCTATATTTCCATATCAACATGTTCAATAGTGACTATAGTACACAAAGTACAGTATAGCAACGTGTTCAAAGTGGATGCTGAAGATTTTGGACAAGACCGGTGACAAGATGCTGCCTAAAGTTACATATCCGACAACAGAGAAAGCCTTCTACTTTGTAGTTCGAAGAGTTTCATACGTAATCCTTTTTCATCTAAATTGTAGTCTAAGATAATGCCCCAAATAGACAGAGGTTTGGTTTTACAACGTGGACTACCTAACCCAAAAACCCACTTTCTGTGCCTTATGGGATTTAATCATCTGTCCAGCCACTCCTGGGATTGGATGGCCAACTGTAGGCCTCCCTTTAAACGTGTTTGAAGAGATCAGTTTGATCTCGATCACATAACGAGTGGTTCCTTGGGATGCAATGTGATTTGTTGATTTGTTGTTCCCGTGATTCTGGGCACTGCAGTCGGGGTGCAGTATAAATCTCAAACGCACACTTTGTTTCCCCAGATTTACCTTCTCTAATGACTCAGAGGATCAATGGTGAAAAGCAGACAGAGAATATGGACTAGGGATTAGCTCCCACACACTCACTGGCTGGTTTCCACTGAAGTCCAATGGTATGGGTCTAGCATTAGAGGTGCTTTTGCTCTACATTATATAAAGCAACAGATGGATGAGAAGAAGTTAGCAAAATCGTTAACAAAATGTAGAAAAGCTATAGTAGAAATTGAGGCCTGGACAGTTTGTTGTAGTGATGCCATTGTGTGTGTGTCTGTGTGGGTGTGTGTGTGTGTGTGTGTGTGTGTGCCTGTGTTTAAAAAAAAAAAAGAGTGAATGGATAGAAGCTGGTTTGGGCAGATTTGTGGAATTGTTTATTTCTGTAAGAGATAATCATGCCCAAAAAACTAGAATTCAAATGTTCATTGTGGCGTTTTATTTTCAGCAAACTTAACGTGTAAATATTTGAATGAACATAATAAGATTCAACAACTAAGACATATAAACTGAACAAGTTCCACAGACATGTGACTAACAAAAATTGAATAATGTGTCCCTGAACAAAGGGGGGTCAAAATATCAAAAGTAACAGTCAGTATCTGGTGTGGCCACCAGCTGCATTAAGTACTGCAGTGCATCTCCTCCTCATGGACTGCACCAGATTTGCCAGTTCTTGCTGTAAGATGTTACCCCACTCTTCCACCAAGGCACCTGCAAGTTCCCGGACATTTCTGGGGGGAATGGCCCTAGCCCTCACCCTCCGATCCAACAGGTCCCAGACGTGCTCAATGGGATTGAGATCCGGGCTCTTTGCTGGCCATGGCAGAACACTGACACTCCTGTCTTGCAGGAAATCACCCACAAAACTAGCACTATGGCTGGTGGCATTGTCATGCTGGAGGGTCATGTCAGGATGAGCCTGCAGGAAGGGTACCACATGAGGGAGGAGGATGTCTTCTCTGTAACGCACATCGTTGAGATTGCCTGCAATGACAACAAGCTCAGTCCGATGATGCTGAGACACACCGCCCCAGACCATGACGGACCCTCCACCTCCAAATCGGTCCCACTCCAGAGTACAGGCCTCGTTGTAATGTTCATTCCTTCGACGATAAACGCGAATCCGACCATGACCCCTGGTGAGACAAATTCGCAACTCGTCAGTGAAGAGCACTTTTTGCCAGTCCTGTCTGGTCCAGCGACGGTGGGTTTGTGCCCATAGGCGACGTTGTTGCCGGTGATGTCTGGTGAGGACCTGCCTTACAACAGGCCTACAAGCCCTCAGTCCAGCCTCTCTCAGCCTATTGCGGACAGTCTGAGCACTGATGGAGGGATTGTGCATTCCTGGTGTAACTTGGGCAGTTGTTGTTGCCATCCTGTACCTGTCCCGCAGGTGTGATGTTCGGATGTACCGATCCTGTGCAGGTGTTGTTACACGTGGTCTGCCACTGCGAGGACGATCAGCTGTCCGTCCTGTCTCCCTGTAGCCCTGTCTTACGCGTCTCACAGTACGGATTTTGCCATTTATTTCCCTGGCCACATCTGCAGTCCTCATGCCTCCTTGCAGCTTGCCTAAGGTACGTTCACGCAGATGAGTAGGGATCCTGGGCATCTTTCTTTTGGTGTTTTTAGAGTCAATGGAAAGGCCTCTTTTTAGTGTCCTAAGTTTTCAAACTCATAATTTGAGTTTGCTATTCACAAGAAGCATTGCCTGATGTGAACCATGCCTCAAACAAAAGAGATCTCAGAAGACCCAAGATTAAGAATTGTTGACTTGCATAAAGCTGGAAAGGGTTACAAAAGTATCTCTAAAAGCCTTGATGTTCATCAGTCCATGGTAAGACAAATTGTCTATAAATGGAGAAAGTTCAGCACTGTTGCTACTCTCCCTAGGAGTGGCCGTCCTGCAAAGATGACTGCAAGGGCACAGCGCAGAATGCTCATTGAGGTTAAGAAGAATCTTAGAGTGTCAGCTAAAGACTTAAAGAAATCTCTGGAACATGCTAACATCTTTGTTGACGAGTCTTCGATACGTGAAATACTAAACAAGAATGGTGTTAATGAGAGGACACCACGGAAGAAGCCACTGCTGTCCAAAAAGTCTGAAGTTCGCAAAAGAGCATCTGGATGTTCCACAGCGCTACTGGCAAAATATTCTGTGGACAGATTAAATTAATGTTGAGTTGTTTGGAAGGAATACACAACACTATGTGTGGAGAAAAAAAGGAACAGCACACAAACATCAAAACCTCACCCCAATTGTAAAGTATGGTGGAGGGAGCATCATGGTTTGGAGCTGTTTTGCTGCCTCAGGGCCTGGACAGCTTGCTATCATCGACTGAAAAATTAATTCCCAAGTTTATCAATACATTTTGCAGGAGAATGTAGGCTATCTGTTCACCAATTGAAGCTCAACAGAAGTTGGGTGATGCAACAGGACAACGACACAAAACACAGAAGTAAATCAGCAACAGAAGAAAATACGCCTTCTGGAGTGGCCCAGTCCTGACCTCAACCCGATTTGAGATGCTGTGGCATGACCTCAAGAGAGCAGTTCACACCAGACATCCCAAGAATATTGCTGAACTGAAGCAGTTTTGTAAAGGGGACTGGTCCAAAATTCCTCCTGACCGTTGTGCAGGTCTGATCCGCAACTACAGAAAACGTTTGGTTGAGGTTATTGCTGCCAAAGGAGGGTCAACCAGTTATTACATCCAAGGGTTCACATACTTTTCCCACCCTGCACTGTGAATGTTTACACGGTGTGTTCAATAAAGACATGAAAACGTATAATTGTTTGTGTTATTAGTTTAAGCAGACTGTGTTTGTCTATTGTTGTGACAGATGAAGATCAGATAAAATGTTATGACCAATTTATGCAGAATTCCAGGTATTCCAAAGGGTTCACATACTTTTTCTTGCCACTGTAATTACTGTCACCTTCACCCGGCCCCTCTCGCACCGTGAACGAGTTTATGATGCGGAGAAAATGAATAGAAGTGTATTAGTAGCAACATTTATAAAAATATTTTTAGTCTGTAGGCCACTGTTGAGTCAGAGCAGGGAGACAGAGGGGGACAGTTTGGAGGAAGAATGATGATCATTTTGGTGATCCCAGATAGACTATAAAAACCAAGGAGATTTGAAAATAACTTTATCTTCATGTTTTTGATTGCCATTTGTTATGACTGCTTTCCAAACCATAAAGTGTATCCATTGCACATCTAAAATTGTTATGTCGCTTAATTGATTACAACATAATGTTTAGTCTGGCTAAATGTTTTGTCTAAATATTGTGAGGTGAACCTCCTATATTATTCACAAAGAATGTATTTGATTAGTATAACTACTTTAGTCTGATCACTCATTGCAAAGTCCACCGTGGCCTTATCATCCGTGTCCATTACTCCAGTGTCCATAATTGCTAGTAGACCAACAACAAACTGTGATAATCTGCTGAAAGCTCATGAACAGCTAGGAGATTTGTAATTAACTGTTGAGTTCTGTTACACCCTTACACCCAGTATAATGACCCGTCCCATACACAGCGCTGGTTGTTTGTTTGTATCCTTGATCCTGCAGAATATGCTTAACCAGCCAGCCTTGTCTCATACGTAACATAATAGCTGTAAATCCGGGATACTCAAATTAGTAGGATATGTTACGTTTGGTATGGTTAAATAAGACAAAAAGGTTACTTAAGGCAAAAATGAAAGTAGGGTGGTTGGTCGGGCGTGTGACACGAACGTCTAGCATCCCAAAGGTTGCGTGTTCGAATCCCATCACGGACAACTTTAGCATGTTAGCTAATCCTTCCCCTAACGTTAGCCTTAACCCTAATCTTAACCGCTAACCATAACCCTTAGCCGAGCTAACGTTAGAGTTAGCTTCCTAGACAAATTGTAATTCGTAACTTATCATAAATTTTTTGCAAGTTTCGTAACATGTACGAATTTCAATTTGTAACATATCATACGAAATGGATGATGGACGTCCACAAATTGATACATAGTAACATATGTAACGTAAAATATAATACTAATTGGAGTGTCCCGGATTTACATGTACTATATATTAGGTCTACCCCCTGAGTCCAGCTTGAACCAGCAGCAGATCCTATCGTCTGATAATGTACGGGTTGCGTTTGATTATTTGGGATGCTATGGAATAGAGGTCGAGCTGTAGTTCTCCCTTATCTCAGGTAGAAGTTTAGACGCTTGGATCCTTCATTGGATACCTTTTATTGGTCCCAAGTTATCACAGCCGTCCCAATAGCGAGGGACATTCTCGTGCCATAAAACAATGTAGTGTTTGAACACCTCCGTCAAGAGATGAGATAAGGGGTAAAGAAGGGAAAGCCGGAGGGAAAGTATTTGTGTGTTTGGGGAGAGGGCTTTCACTTCATAAGGAGCTCATTTGACAGACGGTAGGCCAGAGTAGGGGGACGCGTTAGATAAAATGTTTGCTCAGCAACAGTGTAAATGGTGAGTTATTTGTCTCTAGGGATGACATTCAAAATCTGGGAGCTTTTAACCCAGGGAAAGGATTTGGTTAGATGTGTACAGTTCTTTCATGTTTTAACATTAGTAGGTAGTCTAAAGACGGTAGGGAACCAACTTCCCCTCCTTCAAGGGTCCATTAACATGTCAAGTTTGCATGTTTGATTCCCAGTGCATCTAGGCCTATCTTGTGTGTCGCATAATCCAACTGGATTTCTATAATGATTCATTTGTTTGAATTATTTTGATTCGTAATAGAAGATTTATGATAGAAGATGCCCCATGAAATACGCAGTGACATCTTGTGAAGTATCTTGGTAGAAATGGCTCAAACTTTCAAAGGAAGAGCTCCTTTGAGAATCATGAATTCATAATATATTTGCATAGGAGCAAGGACATGTTGCTTTCGCTGTGTTGAATATTGCATCGACTCAGAAGCTTATGTAAGCTGTCTGTCTGGTTGTATCCCAAATGGCACCCTATTCCCTATATAGTGCACTACTTTTGACCAAGGTCCATAGTGCTCTGGTCAAAAGCTCTGGTCAAAAGTAGTGCACTATAGAGAATAGGGTGTCAGGGAACCTAGAGGTCAGTACCTGCTTAGGACTGCAACTTGGAATTTTTTGTCGTTCGGTCTGGAAGAGAGATTAATGTCCATAAGGGACATGTGAATTTTCAGTTACTAGAGCTACTTACACTGGCCTATAATGTTCAATCCGAAAATACAGGCTCCATCCAAGCACTAATCTGTCTTAATCTCAATCTTTCAAAGTATTTGATTAATCCCTTTTCTTTCCTGAATCCGATCGGGATTTGTCTAAATAAAGCCCCCGTTGTTCACACTGTTGCCTAACATCCCCTCCAGACAGATGAATGGCAGATTTATTAATCTGTTGTTTGTGCTAGTTGTTGTCAATATTCATAACAGTAGATGGATGAGGTTTTGGTCTACACTCAAAACATTTCAATCCTCGACTCGTCAGCTACAGTGACACATTTTGCTCTGAATAACACATATTGCACGAAAAGGAGTTGCGGTGGATTCAGGGACGTATGAAAGTGGATAGACCAGAGTAGACAAGTCCACGAGCAGAGAAGACTGAAAGCAGTATTGTGATCACCCGAAACACATTCTTGCTGCAATCTGTCATCTCCTGCCTTGTCTGAATGACAGTCAGTTGTACAACTGAAATGTGTGTTCCACATTTAACCCACTGAATCAGAGAGGTGCGGGGAGCTGTCATAATTGACATCCACGTCTTCGGGCGCCTGGGGAACAGTGGGTTAACTGGGCATAACGGGATTTAATCCAGCAACCTTTAGGTTACTGGCCCAACGCTCTAACCACTAGGCTACCTGCCGCCCTGGGTGTCTCTGCTGCTGTTGCCAGTGACTGTTGTACAGCGTGTACTGGAAGCATCTGTCCCTGTTTGCCACACGCACCCATAAGGCGTCATTTCATATCCTTTTCATTAAAAGAGAGTGTTTGGCTGAGAGGCTCTTTTGTCTGGGTATCTGGGTAACTGTGTTTGTGTATGTCTGTGTAAATGCCTGCGTGTGTTTAATCTCACACAGTTGACATATCCACCTGCTCGCCCCATCGTTTGCTCTGCCTCACTCACGCTCCCCCTCCCCTTACTGTTTCTATGTGCGTGCGTGTGTCCGTGCGTGCTTGAGTGTGTGTCACTCACCTCCCCGTCTGATGTGTCAGAGAAGAGGGAAGTGAGGAAGCCGGTATGCTGTACTCAACTGAACAAAGCCTAAGCTGCCTTGTTTTCCTAGCAAGTTTGGTTTGAACGAGAATATAAATATACAGTGTAGAGATACGACTAGACAGCCCAGGCAGAGAGGTCTGTTTCTATGACATAGTGTGCTGATTTTACTTTTAGTATCTTGAAAAGGATCCTGAACAGAAAACACTGATGCCGCTATGACACATTCATTCCGTGATGATGAACAGTGAAAAGAGACCGATGTAGACAAGATTCGCTGTCACAAGGTCAACAAGCAGTCCTACTGAGGTAAACACTAGTAAAACAGGGCTAAGAGAAATTACGAAGACACGAAAGAAGGCCATAGGCAATTTGACTACTTTACACACGTAGACGAGTCCAGATCAATACCCTTTTGAGGGATCTAAAACATAGAAGTTCAAAAGCAAGGGAGCCATTCCCCCACTGAGCTCTCCTCTAATAAGCGTCTCCGCTGCGATGATGGCGGATGCAGGATTGGCTTAATCCCAGAGAGGCGGACCCTCTCTGCCCCGATTGAGCGAATGAAAAGCCCCGGCACTGCGGGGGTTAACTAGCACTCAGACTGTGTCTGTGTGTGTGTGTGTGTGTGTGTGTGTGTGACTGTGTGTTTGTGCTGGGGTTAACAAGCACTCAAACAGCCACAGGAAGTAACCTCTCTCGGGGACGCCGGATTTACAACTCTCCCTCTGATCTGGAGGAGGATTTGTCTCCTTAGCCCGCAATATCGGAGTAGTGAATGAGAAGACGGTGGTGGGCTATGGGGGAAAGTAATATGCCACATGGTCTAGGTAAATAATGTCACCCTAGAGTTGGGGAACCACACACACACACACACATCCAATATCATGTCTCTGCCACCCCCCTTTTCCCCTATTGTGTAGAATCTGGCCACACTATCCTCAGGGCTTAAAAGCCAGCTTCAGCAATCCACACTACCTCTCCTTTTAAAGATAAACTTTAAAGAAGCCTTTGTGCGTCCATCTTAACCCTTTCTCTCTGTGGCGGGAGGCACATCGTGCCCAGTGGTTAATGAGGCTGGGTGGGGTATCCCTGGCACTGATAAAGACTGATGCGAGTGGCAACGCTGCAGGGCTGACAACAGGTGGACTACCAGTCTGTCTGGGCTCACTCACTCTCAGTACAGCAGGTGGATGTATTGTAGCTAGACACTCATTCCAACTCTGTCTGTTGCCCTCTGGGAATTTTACAGAGTTACACATAGTTTACTGTCTCTTTAGAAGGGAGCAGACACTCTTGTTGTTGTCTTCTTGGGGTCCTGTCTTCTCTTTTGTCTCAAGATGGGTGGTGGACCGTTGTTGATACACACGGCAAACTGTTGAGCATGAAAAACCCAGCAGCGTTGCAGTTCTTGACACAAACCGGTGGACCTGGCACCTACTACCATACCCCGTTAAGACACTTTTTTAATTTTAATTTTTAATTTCCCCTTTAATTAACCAGGTAGTTCTATATGATGTCATAATACACCTTTATTTAACCAGGTAGTTCTATATGATGTCATAATACACCTTTATTTAACCAGGTAGTTCTATATGATGTCATAATACACCTTTATTTAACCAGGTAGTTCTATATGATGTCATAATACACCTTTATTTAACCAGGTAGTTCTATATGATGTCATAATACACCTTTATTTAACCAGGTAGTTCTATATGATGTCATAATACAGGTAGGCCAGTTGAGAACAAGTTCTCATTTACAACTGCGACCTGGCCAAGATAAAGCAGAGCAGTTCGACACATACAACAACACAGAGTTACACATGGAGTAAAACAAACATACAGTCAATAATACAGTAGAAAAAACACAAATCTATATACAATGTGTGCAAATGAGGTACGATAAGGAACGTAAAGGCAATAAATAGGCCATGGTGGCAAAGTAATTACAGTATAGCAATTTAACACTGGAATGGTAAATGTGCAGTAGATGAATGTGCAAAGTAAAAATACTGGGGTGCAAAGGAGCAAGATAAATAAATGACTACGGTAGGGGATGAGGTAGTTGGTTGGGCTATTAACAGATGGGCTATGTACAGGTGCAGTGATCTGTGAGCTGCTCTGACAGCTGGTGCTTAAAACTAGTGAGGGAGATAAGTGTCTCCAGTTTCAGTGATTTTTGTAGTTCGTTCCAGTCATTGGCAGCAGAGAACTGGAAGGAAAGGCGGCCAAAATAGGAATTGGCTTTGGGGATGACCAGTGAGATATACCTGCTGGAGTGCGTGCTACGGGTGGGTGCTGCTATGGTTACCAGCGAGCTGAGATAAGGCGGGGCTTTATCAAGCAGGGACTTGTAGATGACCTGGAGCCAGTGGGTCTGGCGACGAGTATGTAGCGAGGGCCAGCCGACTAGAGCATACAGGTCGCAGTGGTGGGTGGTATAAGGGGCTTTGGTGACAAAGCGGATGGCACTGTGATAGACTGCAT
>QNTS01007455.1:2068-51470 GCA_003317085.1 Hucho hucho
CTATTAGGGAGGAGGTCTATACAGTAACTATCTATTAGGAGGAGGTATATACAGTAACAATCCATTACGGAGGAGGTCTATAAACTATTAGGGAGGAGGTATATACAGTAATGATCTATTAGGGAGGAGGTCTATACAGTAACTATCTATTAAGGAGGAGGTCTATAAACTATTAGGGAGGAGGTATATACAGTAATGATCTATTAGGGAGGAGGTCTATACAGCAACTATCTATTAGGGAGGAGGTATAAACAGTAATGATCTATTAGGGAGGGGCTCTATATATTAACTATTTATTAGGGAGGAGGTATAAACAGTAACTATCTAATAGGGAGGAGGTATATACAGTAACTATCTATTAGGGAGGAGACTATACAGTAACTATCTATTAGGGAGGGGGTCTATACAGTAACTTTCTACTAGGGAGGAGGTCAATACTGTAACTATCTATTAGGGAGTTGAACTATACTGTAACTATCAATCAGGGAGGAGGTCTATACATTACCTGTCTACTAGGGAGTAGGTATATACAGTAACCATCTATTAGGGAGGAGGTCTATACACTATTAGGGAGGATGTCTATACAGTAACTATCTATTAGGGAGGAGGTATATACAGTAACTATATGTTAGGGAGGGGGTCAAAACAGTATCTATCTATTAGGGAGGAGGTGTATACAGTAACTATATATTAGGGAGGAGGTCTTTACACTATTAGGGAGGATGTCTATACAGTAACTATCTATTAGGGAAAAGGTCTATACACTATTAGGGAGGAGGTCTATACAGTAACTATCTATTAGTGAGGAGGTCTATTCACTATTAGGAAGGAGGTCTATACAGTAACTATCTATTAGGGAGGAGGTCTATACACTATTAGGGAGGAGGTATAAACAGTAACTATTTATTACGGAGGGGGTCTATACAGTAACAATCTATTAGGGAGGACGTCTATACAGTAACTATCTATTAGGGAGGAGGTCAATACAGTAACTATATGTTAGGGAGGGGGTCTACACAGTATCTATCTATTAGGGAGGAGGTGTATACAGTAACTATCTATTAGGGAGGAAGTCTTTACACTATTAGGGAGGATGTCTACACAGTAACTATCTATTAGTGAGGAGGTCTATTCACTATTAGGGAGGAGGTCTATACAGTAACTATCTATTAGGGAGGATGTCTATACAGTAATTATCTATTAGGGAGGAGGTATAAACAGTTACTATCTATTAGGGAGGGGTCTATACAGTAACAATCTATTAGGGAGGACGTCTATACAGTAACTATCTATTAGGGAGGAAGTCTATACACTATTAGGGAGGAGGTATAAACAGTAACTATCTATAAGGGAGGAGGTCTATACAGTTACTATAAATTAGGGAGTAGGTCAATACAGTAACTATATAGTAGGGAGGAGGTCTATACAGTATCTATATAGTAGGGAGGGGGTCTATACACTATTAGGAAGGAGGTATAAACAGTAACTATTTATTAGGGAGGGGGTCTATACAGTAACAATCTATTAGGGAGAATATCTATACAGTAACTATCTATTAGGGAGGAGGTCTATACAGTAACTATATGTTAGGGAGGGGGTCTACACAGTATCTATCTATTAGGGAGGAGGTGTATACAGTAACTATCTATTAGGGAAGAGGTCTATACACTATTAGGGAGGATGTCTATACAGTAACTATCTATTAGGGAGGAGGTCTATACACTATTAGGGAGGAGGTCTATACAGTAACTATCTATTAGTGAGGAGGTCTATTCACTATTAGGGAGGAGGTCTATACAGTAACTATCTATTAGGGAGGAGGTCTATACACTATTAGGGAGGAGGTATAAACAGTAACTATTTATTAGGGAGGGGGTCTATACAGTAACAATCTATTAGGGAGGATGTCTATACAGTAATTATCTATTAGGGAGGAGGTATAAACAGTTACTATCTATTAGGGAGGGGTCTATACAGTAACAATCTATTAGGGAGGAGGTCTATACACTATTAGGGAGGAGGTATAAACAGTAAATATCTATTAGGGAGGTCTATACAGTTACTATAAATTAGGGAGTAGGTCTATACAGTAACTATATAGTAGGGAGGAGGTCTATACAGTAACTATATAGTAGGGAGGGGGTCTATACACTATAAGGGAGGATGTCTATACAGTAACTATCTATTAGGGAGGAGGTCTATACAGTAACGATCTATTAGGGAGGAGGTCTATACAGTAACTATCTATTAGGGAGGAGGTCTATACAGTAACTATATGTTAGGGAGGGGGTCAACACAGTATCTATCTATTAGGGAGGAGGTGTATACAGTAACTATCTATTAGGGAGGAGGTCTATACACTGTTAGGGAGGATGTCTATACAGTAACTATCTATTAGGGAGGAGGTCTATACACTATTAGGGAGGAGGTCTATACAGTAACTATCTATTAGTGAGGAGGTCTATTCACTATTAGGGAGGAGGTCTATACAGTAACTATCTATTAGGGAGGAAGTCTATACACTATTTGGGAGTAGGTATAAACAGTAACTATTTATTAGGGAGGGGGTCTATACAGTAAAAATCTATTAGGGAGGATATCTATACAGTAACAATCTATTTGGGAGGACGTCTATACAGTAACTATCTATTAGGTAGGAGGTCTTTACAGTAACTATATGTTAGGGAGGGGGTCTACACAGTATCTATCTATTAGGGAGGGGGTGTATACAGTAACTATCTATTAGGGAGGAGGTCTATACACTGTTAGGGAGGATGTCTATACAGTAACTATCTATTAGGGAGGAGGTCTATACACTATTAGGGAGGAGGTCTATACAGTAACTATCTATTAGTGAGGAGGTCTATTCACTAATAGGGAGGAGGTCTATACAGTAACTATCTATTAGGGAGGAGGTCTATACACAATTTGGGAGTAGGTATAAACAGTAACTATTTATTAGGGAGGGGGTCTATACAGTAACAATCTATTAGGGAGGATGTCTATACAGTAACTATAAATTAGGGAGTAGGTCTATACAGTAACTATATAGTAGGGAGGAGGTCTATACAGTAACTATATAGTAGGGAAGGGGTCTATACACTATAAGGGAGGATGTCTATACAGTAACTATCTATTAGGGAGGAGGTCTATACAGTAACTATCTATTAGGGAGGAGGTCTATACAGTAACTATATATTAGGGAGGAGGTCTATACACTATTAGGGAGGATGTCTATACAGTAACTATCTATTAGGGAGGAGGTCTATACAGTAACTATATGTTAGGGAGGGGGTCTACACAGTATCTATCTATTACAGAGGAGGTGTATACAGTAACTATCTATTAGGGAAGAGGTCTATACACTATTAGGGAGGAGGTCTATACAGTAACTATATATTAGGGAGGAGGTCAATACACTATTAGGGAGGAGGTCTATACAGTAACTATCTATTAGGGAGGAGGTCTATACAGTAACTATCTAATAGGGAGGTGGTCTATACAGTAACAATATATTAGGGAGTGGGTCTATATTGTAACTATCTATTAGGTAGGACGTGTATACAGTAACTATGTATTAGGAAGGGGGTCTATACAGTAAGTATCTATTAGGGATGAGGTCTATACAGTAACAACCTATTAGGGAGGAGGTCTATACACTAATACAACAACATCCGGCGCCGACAGATATGGCAGCCTCGCATCACGTTCTCAGGAAGCTATGCAGTATTTTGTTTTTTTATGGATTACTTCTAACATTGTTACCCCAAGAAATCTTAAGTTTTATTACAAACAGCCAGGAGGAATTATTGGATATAAGAGCAACATCAACTTAACAACATTACGACCAGGAATACGACTTTCCCGGAGCGGATCCTCTGTTTGGTCCACCAACAAGGACAATAGACTGGATCCCAGCTGGGCGACCCAAAACAACGGCGGCGGAGGAGAAGGGGTAGACAGGGTGGTCTTTTGGTTAGGCTACGTAGACGGGCACATCGTGCACCGTTCCCGAGTATACTACTTGCCAATGTCCAGTCTCTGGACAACAAGGTAGACGAAATCCGAGCAAGAATTGCCTTCCAGAGAGACATCAGAGACTGCAACGTTCTTTGCTTCACGGAAACATGGCTCACTCAGGACACGTTATCAGAGTCGGTAGAGCCACATGGTTTCTCCACGCATCGCACCGACAGAAACAAATATCTATCTGGTAAGAAGAAGAAGGGGGTGTGTGTCTTATGATTAACGAGTCGTGGTGTGATCATAACAACATACAGGAACTCAAGTCCTTTTGTTCACCTGACATAGAATTCCTTACAATCAAATGCCGACCGTATTATCTACCAAGATAATTCTCCTCAATTATAATCACAGTCGCATATATCCCCCCTCAAGCTGACACATCGACGGCACTGAAAGAAATTCATTGGACTCTATGTAAACTGGAAACCACAGGCTGCATTTATTTTGGCTGGGGATTAAACAAGGCTAATCTGAAAACAAGGCTCCCTAAATTTTATCAGCATATTGTATGTGCGACCCGGGCTGGTAAAACCCTGGATCATTGTTATTCTAACTTCCGTGATGCATACAAGGCCATTCTCCACCCTCCTTTCGGCAAGTCTGACCATGACTCCATTTTGTTGCTCCCAGCCTACAGACAGAAACTAAAACAGGTCAGGTCTGTTCAACGCTGGTCCGACCAATCTGATTCCACACTGCAAGATTGCTTCGAGCTGGGATATGTTCCGGATAGCATCAGACAACAACACTGATGTATACGCTGATTCGGTGAGTTCATTTGCAAGTGCATCGGTGATGTTGTACCCATAGCAACTATTAAAACCTTCCCCAACCAGAAACCGTGGATTGATGGCAGCATTTGCACAAAACTGAAAGTGCGAACCACTGCTTTTAATCAGGGCAATGCGACCGGAAACATGACTGAATACAAACAGTGTAGCTATTCCCTCCGCAAGGCAATCAAACAAGCTAAGCGTCAGTATAGAGACAAAGTAGAGTCACAATTCAACGGCTCAGACACGAGAGGAATGTGGCAGGGTCTACAGTCAATCACGGACTACAAAAAGAAAACCAGCACCGTCGCGGACCACGATGTCCTGCTCCCAGACAAACTAAACAACTTCTTTGCTCGCTTTGAGGACAATACAATACCGCTACCAAAACCTGCAGGCTCACCTTCACCGCAGCCAACGTGAGTAACACATTTAAGCGTGTTAACCCTCGCAAGGCTGCCGGCCCAGATGGCATCCCTGGCCGTGTCCTCAGAGCATGCGCAGACCAGCACGGTGTTGTGTCAACGGACATATTTAATCATCCCTTATCCCAGTCTGCTGTTCCCACATGCTTCAAGAGGGCCACCATTGCTCCTGTTCCCAAGAAAGCAAGAGTGCGTTCTCAGCCCTCTCCTGTTCACCCTGTTCACCCATGACTGCGTGGCCAAGCACGCCTCCAACTCAAT
This sequence comes from Hucho hucho, assembly GCA_003317085.1. Taxonomy (NCBI): domain Eukaryota; kingdom Metazoa; phylum Chordata; class Actinopteri; order Salmoniformes; family Salmonidae; genus Hucho; species Hucho hucho. Next base: position 7,554 of record QNTS01007455.1, read on the forward strand.
CATCAAGTTTGCTGACGACACTACAGTGGTAGGCTTGATTACCAACAACGACGAGACGGCCTACAGGGAGGAGGTGAGGGCTCTCAGAGTGTGGTGTCAGGAAAATAACCTCTCACTCAACGTCAACATAACAAAGGAGATGATTGTGGACTTCAAGGAACAGCAGAGGGAGCACCCCCCTATCCACATCGACGGGACAGTAGTGGAGAAGGTGGAAAGTTTTAAGTTCCTCTGCGTTCACATCACGGACAAACTGAAATGGTCCACCCACACAGACAGCGTGGTCCACCCACACAGACAGCGTGGTTCTTCAGGAGGCTGAAGAAATTCGGCTTGTCACCAAAAACACTCACAAACTTCTACAGATGCACAATCGAGAGCATCCTGTTCGGGCTGTATCACCGCCTGGTACGGCAACTGCTCCGCCCTCAACTGTAAGGCTCTCCAGAGGGTAGTGAGGACTACACGACACATCACCGGGGGTAAACTATCTGCCCTCCAAAACACCTACACCACCCGATGTCACAGGAAGGCCAAAAAGATCATCAAGGACAACAACCACCCGAGCCACTGCCTGTTCACCCCGCTATCATCCAGAAGGCGAGGTCAGTACAGGTGCATCAAAGCTGGGCTGGGACCGAGAGACTGAAAAGCAGCTTCTATCTCAAGGCCATCAGACTGTTAAACAGCCACCACTAACATTGAGTGGCTGCTGCCAACATACTGACTTAAATCTCTAGCCACTTTAAATAATAGAAAATTGGATGTAACAAATGTATCACTAGCCACTTCAAAAATTGTTGTATATAATGTTTACATATCCGACATTACTCTTATCAGATGTATACACTGTACTCTATACCATCTACTGAATCTTGCCTATGCCGTTCGGCGATCGACTCAAATCTCTAGCCACTTTAATAATTAAAAAGTGGATGAAATAAATGTACCACTAACCACTTTAAACGATGCCATTTATGTAATGTTTACATATCCTACATTACTCATCTCACATGTATATACTGTACTCTATACCATCTACTGCATCTTGCCTATGCCGGTCAGCCATCGCTCATCCATATATTTATATGTACATACTCGTATTCATTCCTTTACACTTGTGTGTATAAGGTAGTTGTTGTGAAATTGTTAGAATACTTGTTAGATACTACTGCATGGTCGGAACTAGAAGCACAAGCATTTCGCTACACTTGCATTAACATCTGCTAACCATGTGTATGTGACAAATAAAATTTTATTTTATTTGATTTAATAGGGAAGAGGGCAATACAATAATAATCTATTAGGGAGGAGGTCTATACAGTAACAATATATTAAGGAGGAGGTCTATACAGTAACTATCTATTAGGGAGGAGGTCTATACAGTAACTATCTATTAGGGAGGAGGTCTAAACAGTAACTATATATTAGGGAGGAGGTCTATACACTATTAGGGAGGAGGTATATAGACTAACTATCTATAAGGGAGGAGGTCTAGACACTATTAGGGAGGAGGTATACACAGTAACTATCTATTAGGGAGGGGGTCTATACAGTAACTATATGTTAGGGAGGAGGTCTATACAGTAACTATCTATTAGGGAGGGGGTCTATACAGGAACTATCTATTAGGGAGGAGGTATAAACAGTAAACAGTATCTCTTTGAGCATGGTGAAGTTATTAATTACACTTTGGATGGTGTATCAATAAACCAATATACCCAGTCACTACAAAGATACAGACGTCCTTCCTAAGGAAACCGCTCAGGGATTTTTACCATGAAGCCAATGGTGACTTTAAAACAGTTACAGAGTTTAATGGCAGGTTGGATCAACAACATTGTGGTTACTCCACAAAACGAACCATAATTTACAGAGTAAAAAGAAGAAAGCCTTTGCAACAATAAACTAAAGTTATACTGAAAAAAATGAGGGAAAGCATTTAGCTTTTTGCCCTGAATACAAGTGCTATGTTTGAGGCAAAATCCAACAAAACACATTTTTGAGTACCACTCTCCACATTTTCAAGCATAGTGGTGGCTGCATTATGATATGGGTATACTTGTAATCGTTAAAGACCGGTGAGTTTTCAGTTTTCAGGATACAAAAGAAATGGAATGGAGCTAAGCACAGGCAAATACCTAGAGGAAAATATGGTTCAGTCTGCTTTCCATCAGACACAAGGCAAAATATACACTGAGTGGCCGAGTTACAGTTTTGACTTAAATCTGCTTAACAATATATGGCAAGACCTGAAAATGGTTGTCTAGCAATGATCAACAACCAATTTGACAGAGCTTGAACAATTTAGAAAAGAATAAAATGGGAAAATCCAGGATTGGAAAGTTCTAGTTGGCCGTTCATGGGTAAGTCTCTAAGAACCTTCCACACCTGGATTGTGAAACATTTTTCCTATTTTTATTGTTTAAGCTCTGTCAAATTGGTTGTTGATCATTACTAGACAACCTGCTGTATTTGCTGCCAAAGGTGATCCTAACATTTATTGAGTCAGGGGTGTGACTACATATATAGATTTATATTTCTGTATTTAATTTTCAATAAATTATCTAAATCTATTTCATCCATTTTGAATTCAGGCTGTAACACAACAACATGTGGAGTATGTCAAGAGGTATGAATCATTTATGAAGGCACTGTATATAACATTATATTGGTTGCAAGAATTTTGTTTAATAATTTATATTGAAAAGTTTTCAATCTAAATAGCCCCGTTTAATTTTTGCTTTAAAAATTTTAAAAACAAGTTGTTCGGTGTAGGCAGGCCCACAAGTAAATAGGTTATCTGGGATAGTAAATAATAAACATGGCGATCTTTCCACAAATAGTCAGGTATTTACCCTTCGATGGTAGCAAGATCTGATATATTTTTGCTAATTTTCTATGAAAATGTATTGCAGTGAGATAATTTCTTTCTTATGGAATATGAATACAGAGTATGTCCACTTCACCGTCAGACCATTTTATTGTCAAGCTACACGGTAATGTAAAAGTAGTATTTTTTTTGCGATCCAATACATAATATGGTTCACTTATTCTAGTTCAGTTGTAATCCAGAGAGGTTAGAGAAATGATCTAGATCCTCTATGAGGCTGTGCAGGGATGCAAATGACTGATTTAAAAGAAAACATGAATCATCAGCGGACAATGACACCTTTGTTTATATGCCCTGGATTTCTAACCCATTGATATTATTGTTGAATCTGATTTTAATAGATAACATTTCAATGGCCATAATAAATAGATATGCCGATAGTGGACAGCCTTGTTTCACTCTTCTTCACAGTTCAATACTTTCTGAGAAGTAGCCATTATTTACTATAGTTTACCTGGGGTTACTATACATAACTTTAACCCTTTCTATAAGAGATTCTCCTAAATTAAAATAGTCCAGGCATTTATAAATCCATTCTACTCGTACTTGATCAAATTCCTTTTCAGCTATGAATACCAGGCCCAGTTTCCCAGATGTTTCATAGTGTTCTATTGTTTCCAGTACTTGTCTTATATTATCTCCAGTGTGTCATCCAGGTAAAAAACTGTCTGATTATGATGAATAATATCCGACAAAACCTTTTAAATTTTATGCGTTACGTATTTACTTAAAATGTTTTGCATTACTACACTGAAGTGTAAGGGGCCTCCAGTTTTTTAGGTGGACTGGATCTTTATATTTACCACCTGAGTCCTATTTAACTAATAATGAAACCAGACCTTATTTTATAGGAATGGTTAAAACATGCTAAAAACATGCTAAAAAGGATTGATATACCTTAACTGGTATGCCATCCAGCCCTGGAGTTTTCCCAGACTTAAAGGCTTTAATTACATACAGAAGTTCCTCCTCTGTAATGTGGCCTTCACATGAGTCTTTCTGTACAGCTGTTAATTTTACACTATTAATAGAAAAACAATCCTTACAATTAACTTCAGATAGTGGAGATGGAGGAGACTAACATGAAAACATATGCTTAAAGTACTTTGCTTCATCTTTCAAAATATTGTTTCGTGAATCATGGATGACTCCGTCATTTGTAACAAGTTTCTGTCAATTATTTTTGGTAGCATTTCTATGTTGAAGATAAAAAAATTATTTGGTGCATTTTTCCCCATATTCCATCCAGTTCGCTTTAGTTTTATAATATATTACACTTGATCTTTCTTGAATAAATTCCTACAGTTCTTTTAGTTTTTCCTATAACTTATTTTGTGCCTCAATGGTACAGTTTTTATTGGTATCTACCTGTTCTGTTAGTTCCTCTATTTCCTTTGTTAATATGAACTGTTTTGACAAAAAAAATTTTGTTAAAAAAAAATGCACATTTGAAATTGCCCCATACAATAAAGGGATTGGCTGTAACTATGTTGTAAATTATTCTGTCTTGGTTAAAAACACATTGTCATCCAGTACGCTTTGATAACATTTCCAATATCCTTTCCCACATGGAAATTCGGGAAGAGTAATGTGTATGCCGATTATTTGATGGGGCGACCGTATTTTGTCCCCTATCAACACTTTTTAAAACTTTTGATGGCTGCGAGAATGACATAAGAAAGTAGTCAAGACGACTAGCTTGATTGAGCTTCCGCCATGTATATCTCACTAGGTCAGGATATTTAGGACTCCATATACCCACTAGTTCCAATATATCCATGATATTCGTGATTTCCTTAAGTGCATGAGGGTGATAGTTTGTAATGTTATTTCTTTAACAGTCCATTGAGGTGATTAAAACCATACTATAATCTCCCACCTTAATAATAGAGTTGCGTATTGCTTGTAAGCTTGATAAATTATTATATATATTTTCAGAGAAGCGTGGATCATCATTATTTGGACCATATAGATTATTGAGCCAAATCTGTTTATGGTCCAATAGCATTTTTTAAATGATTCACCTTCCTTGCGGACCTGTTTGGACAGTTTGCACATTCAGATTGAAATATATCATCATTTTGAGTTTCTTTGCCCATATATATATTCACCCCGCTATCATATTCACCCCCCCACCACCAGTCCTTTTTCCACACAACTTCATCTAAAGATGAGTTTCCTGTAAACAGTAGATGTTATATTCCTTCACCTTCCTTATTATCTGCTAAGCAATTACAATTATAACTAGCAATACTTATTTCACCATTTACCATAATGAGATACAAGTTTCAATTCTATTCATTATAATATACTGTATGTTTGCAAATGTACCATTAAAGTGCCATGATGATTGAGTTTACATATAGCTGTACCATGATATTTGCACTGTTACTGAGTAAACCCACCAATGGTTCTCCACTATTCCTACCCCATCCCAAGTTGGGTTGTCGTCCCAGTGACTGGCAGACCACCCCTGTCCACCTGGATCAAAGGGCCTTTGAGAGATTGTGACCCATCCAATGAAAAGAGCACATAGTGCCATCTACAGTAAAGAAGCAGATTAGCAACCAACAGAATTGTTTATGCTTTCGCCTCGGTTGTATTGTCCATAGTTGTTGTCATTATTATTATTATTTATTTCTCTCTCTCTCTCTTCAATTTAAGGGGCTTTGTTGGCATGGGGAACATATGTTAACATTGCCAGAGCAACTTTTAAGAACTAATTCTTATTTACAATGACGGCCAGCCCCGGCCAAACCCTAACGCTGGGACAATTGTGCGCCGCCCTATGGGACTCCCAAACACAACCAGTTGTGATACAGTCTGGAATCGGACCAGGATCTGTAGTGACGCCTCTAGCACTGAGATGCAGTGCCTTAGACCGGCTGTGCAACTCAGGAGCCCAAAAGCAAGTGAAATAGATAATAAACAAAAGTGAAATAAACAATACAATATGTACAGTTAACATGACACACACATAAATACATTTCAAAGGTCATTTAATGGCTATATACAGTGTTGTAATGATGTGCAAATAGTTAAAAGTACAAAAGGCAAAATAAATAAATATGGTCTCTCTCTCTGAGCAGTTGTATTTAATAAAACAAGGGGGGGAAACCCTCAGGGAAAATCCCTCTAATCTTTTGAATCCAATATCCTGTAGTCTGTGGGATGGATACAGTGTATACAGTGGGGCAAAAAATAATTTAGTCAGCCACCAATTGTGCAAGTTCTCTCACTTAAAAAGATGAGAGAGGCCTGTAATTTTCATCATAGGTACACTTCAACTATGACAGACAAAATGAGGAAAACAAATCCAGAAAATCACATTGTAGGATTTTTAATGAATTTATTTGCAAATTATGGTGGAAAATAAGTATTTGGTCACATACAAACAAGCAAGATTTCTGGCTCTCACAGACCTGTAACTTCTTCTTTAAGAGGCTCCTCTGTCCTCCACTCGTTACCTGTATTAATGGCACCTGTTTGAACTTGTTATCAGTATAAAAGACACCTGTCCACAACCTCAAACAGTCACACTCCAAACTCCACTATGGCCAAGACCAAAGAGCTGTCAAAGGACACCAGAAACAAAATTGTAGACCTGCACCAGGTTGGGAAGACTAAATCTGCAATAGGTAAGCAGCTTGGTTTGAAGAAATCAACTGTGGGAGCAATTATTAGGAAATGGAAGACATACAAGACCACTGATAATCTTCCTCGATCTGGGGCTCCACGCAAGATCTCACCCCGTGGGGTCAAAATGATCACAAGAACGGTGAGCAAAAATCCCAGAACNAAGTTCAAACAGGTGCCATTAATACAGGTAACGAGTGGAGGACAGAGGAGCCTCTTAAAGAAGAAGTTACAGGTCTGTGAGAGCCAGAAATCTTGCTTGTTTGTATGTGACCAAATACTTATTTTCCACCATAATTTGCAAATAAATAAATTAAAAATCCTACAATGTGATTTTCTGGATTTCTTTTTCTCATTTCGTCTGTCATAGTTGAAGTGTACCTATGATGAAAATTACAGGCCTCTCTCATCTTTTTAAGTTGGAGAACTTGCACAATTGGTGGCTGACTAAATACTTTTTTGCCCCACTGTATCTCCCAGAGAGAAAGACAGAGAATGTAAGAGAAAGGATGACGAGAGACGAGAGAGAAAGGGGGGAGGGAGAGAGAGAGGGGGTAGGGAGAGAGAGAGAAGATGAACAGAAAGAGATAAAGAGAGAGAGAGAGAGAGAGAGAGAGAGAGAGAGAGAGAGAGAGAGAGGGGAAAGGCAGTATATTGGTAAAGTGATAATCTGGTCGTGTTTGAGTGGAGGGACCAGCAGGAAGCAGCTTCTAGACAGATATAATGACACTTTCAGATCCACAGGGACAGACTGACACAATATCTATCAGCTCATTTAGCATCACTTAATGACTGGATACATTTCCACCCTGTTAGGCTGAACTATAGAGAAAATTAACCAGATTGCTAAATGTTAAAATATGTTTGATAGAGAAGATAAAATCTTGCTCAATCACAGAGCTATGGCAAATTCAGGCTCCAGCCAGAGCTTGAACCCAATCGAACATTTCTGGAGACACCTGAAAATAGCTGTGCAGCGATGCTCCCCATCCAACCTGACAGAGTTTGAGAGGATCTGCAGAGAATATTGTGAGAAATTCTCCAAATACAAGTGTGCCAAGCAAGTGTAGCATCATACCATAGAAGAATTGAGGCTGTATTTGCTGCCAAATGTGCTTCAACAAAGTACAGAGAAAAGGGTCTGAATACTTATGTAAATGTGAAATTTCAGGCTGGGGAAGGGGGGGGGGGTTATACATGATTTTAAAAAGTACAATGTGAAACAACGATTCTGTTTCATTATGATGGAATATGGATTTGTGCTAGGATGCATCCCAAATGGCACCCTATTCCCTTCAAAGTGCACTACTTTTGACCAGATACCCTATGGGCCCAGGTCAAAATCAGGGCGCTATGAAGGGAATAGTAGTGTGCCATTTTGGACGCAGATATAGCGCATCCATGTGATTTCTCTAATGAACAATGAAATTACTAAATCTGAGAACCTATCGTTGGGGCAGGATACAGACCAGTGCATTTAAATAATTGTTTCGCTGACCGACTAAACAAAAGGGATGTGTGTGTGTGTGTGTGTGTGTGTGTGTGTGTGTGTGTGTGTGTGTGTGTGTGTTTGTGTGAAGCAGTTTAGCCAAATCCTGTAATCGTTTCATCTGATCAAAATAATAGAAAAACAGAAAAGGTTTTAAAGTATTTAACCAAAAGGAAAGGGAGAGTGGGGTAAGTTGAGCCATGTTTTACTTTCAGCATCACTCCGTCAAGGGAAATATAGTATTATTTCTAACAAAGATATTTACATATATTTCAGAATGTTGTGTATCCCAGGAAATATTCAGAATTCATGTAAACATTACAGTTCTGAAAACATAGCTTGTCCAAAGAAAGTGGAATCTTGGCTCAATTTATTTATTTATTCATTTTTTAGGGGGTAGATCAGCATTAATATTACGGATAGATACTTTCCGAATGCACTGTATGTATATATTTTTTTCTTTTATATATTTTCCTTCATTATTATCCCTTAACCATACCATCTCTCCCCTAATTGGAGTAAACAAATGGACAACAACACTTAGGCTTCTACTTCCAGCGTATACATACTATATACAGTTGAAGTCGGAAGTTTACATACATCTTAGCCAAATACATTTAAACTCAGTTTTTTACAATTCCTGACATTTAATCCTAGTAAAAATTCCCTGTCTTAGGTCACCACTTTATTTTAGGATCACCACTTTATTTTAAGAATGTGAAATATCAGAATAATAGTAGAGAGAATTATTTATTTAAACTTTTATTTCTTTCATCACATTCCCAGTGGGTCAGAAGTTTACATACACTCCATTAGTATTTGGTAGCATTGCCTTTAAATTGTTTAACTTGGGTCAAACGTTTCGGGTAGCCTTCCACAAGCTTCCCACAATAAGTTGGGTGAATTTTGGCCCATTCCTCCTGGCAGAGCTGGTGTAACAGAGTCAGGTTTGTAGGCCTCCTTGCTCGCACAAGCTTTTTCAGTTCTGCCCACACATTTTCTATGGGACTGAGGTCAGGGCTTTGTGATGGCCACTCCAATACCTTGACTTTGTTGTCCTTAAGCCATTTTGCCACAATTTTGGAAATGTGCTTGGGGTCATTGTCCATTTGGAAGACCCATTTGCGACCAAGCTTTAACTTCCTGACTGATGTCTTGAGATGCTTCAATATATCCACACAATTTTCCATCCTCATGATGCCATCTATTTTGTGAAGTGCACCAGTCCCTCCTGCAGCAAAGCACGCCCACAACATGATGCTGCCACCCCCGTGTTTCACGTTGGGATGGTGTTCTTCGACTTGCACGCCTCCCCCTTTTTCCTCCAAACACAACAATGGTCATTATGGCTAAACAGTTCTATTTTTGTTTCATCAGACCAGAGGACATTTCTCCAAAAAGTACAATCTTTGTCCCCATGTGCAGTTGCAAACTATAGTCTGGCTTTTTTATGGCGGTTTTGGAGCAGTAGCTTCTTCCTTGCTGAGCGGCCTTTCAGGTTATGTCGATATAGGACTCGTTTTGCTGTGGATATAGATACTTTTTTACCTCTTTCCTCCAGCATCTTCACAAGGTCCTTTGCTGTTGTTCTGGGATTGATTTGAACTTTTTGCACCAAAGTACGTTCACCTCTAGGAGACAGAACGCGTCTCCTTCCTGAGCAGTATGACGGCTGCATGGTCCCATGGTGTTTATACTTGCGTACTATTGTTTGTACAGATGAACGTGGTACTTTTAGGTGTTTGGAAATTTCTCCCAAGGATGAACCAGACTTATGGAGGTCTACAGCTGTTTTTCTGAGGTCTTGGCTGATTTCTTTTGATGTTCCCATAATGTCAAGCAAAGAGGCACTGAATTTGAAGGTAGGCCTTGAAATACATCCACAGGTACACCTCCAATTGACTCAAATTATGTCAATTAGCCTATCAGAAGCTTGTAAAGCCATTTTCTGGAATTTTCTAAGCTGTTTAAAGGCACAGTCAACTTAGTGTATGTAAACTTCTGACCCACTGGAATTGTGATACAGTGAATTATAAGTTAAATAATCTGTCTGTAAACAATTGTTGGAAAAATTACTTGTGTCATGCACAAAGTAGATGTCCTAACCGACTTGCCAAAACTATAGTTTGTTAACAGGAAATTTGTGGTTGAGTGGTTGAAAATGATTTTTAATGACCTAAGTGTATGTAAACTTCTGACTTCAACTGTATACGTGCAAAAATGCTAGGTGGCTAACTGTAATTTTCTCTTATTCTCCATACATCACACTGTCATGTATTTATATAGCTTTTATGTAAACAGACCTATTTTCCTAGGGAAACCTTCTCCTGATATGCATGTATCATTGTATTGGATTGCATTATAAGGAAATATAGATACTGTGTACACACATACCCCTGCTTCCCCGCAATCTGTATCATGTAATGTAACAGAGACAATGTCAGCCTAATGGTGCATCATGGTATTAGGTGATGTACAACAGCCTAGCTCGGGTTATCATCACGCTACTTGTTGGTTTAGAGATGCCTTTTTGGAAGATGAGGTGGGAAATGTTTAGTGATTTAGTGATACATTCGAATTTTATTGTAAAGGTGTTGTTGACTGACTTTTGACATCCTGCCTTTTGAAATGGCACTGTTAGCTAAACAGAGATTTTACTTTTAGCTAAACAGAAATTATACTGTTACCTATAGACATATGATAATGTTAGCTAAACATAGATGGTACTGTTAGCTAAACAGAAATGATACTGTTAGCTATAGAGAGATGATACTGTTAGCTAAACAGAGATTATACTATTAGCTATAGAGAGATGACAATGTTAGCTAAACAGAGATGATACTTTTAGCTAAACAGATATGATACTGTAAGCTATAGGGAGATGATATTGTTAGCTAAACAGAGATGATATTGTTAGCTAAATAGAGATGATACTTTGAGATAAACAGAGATGATACTGTTAGCTATAGAGAGATGATACTGTTAGCTATAAAGATATGATACTGTTAGCTAAACAGAGCTGATACTGTTAGCTATAGAGAGATGATACTGTTAGCTAAATAGAGATGATACTATTAGCTATAGAGATATTATACTGATAGATAAACAGAGATGATACTGTTAGCTAAACAGATTTGATACTGTTAGCTATTGTGAGATGATATTGTTAGCTAAATAGAGATGATACTTTGAGCTAAACAGAGATGATTCTGTTAGCTATAGGGAGATGATTATGTTAGCTATAAAGAGATGGTACTGTTAGCTATAGAGATTAGAGGTCGAGCGATTAATAGGCATGTCCGAATAATTAGGTCAGATTTCAAGTTTTCATAACAATCGGTAATCGTTCTTTTTGGACGCCAATTATGGCCGATTACATTGCAATCCACGAGGAGACTGCGTGGCAGGCTGACCACCTGTTACAGGACCTTGTGGCTGCAAGGAGCCAAGGTAAGTTGCTAGCATTAAACTTATCTTATAAAAAAACTATCAATCTTCAAATAATCACTAGTTAACTACACATGGTTGATGATATTACTAGGTTAACTAGCTTGTTCTGCATTGCATATAATCAATGCGGTGCCCAGTAATTTATCATCGAATCACAGCCTACTTCAACTTCGCCAAACGGGTGATGATTTAACAAAAGCACATTCGCGAAAAAAGAACAATCGTTGCACAAATGCACCTAACCATAAACATCAATGCCTTTCTTAAAATCAATAACAAAAATGTAAGTATATATCACTTCTAAACAGTTTCCTAACCGTTTCTCCTCCTCCCTGGGTGGACAAACCATTTTCCTGTTATTGGTTTCACAGTTATAAATCGTCTGTCGACAGTTCTCCTTTTCCTCTGTTATCTCAACTCAACTCCTTAGGTTGCAAAATAGTAACACGATGTCTTAGTCTTTTAAAAAGTTCTAGACCTACACATTATAGAATTATTGTCTTATTCCTCTAACACCTATTACATACATTTTCAGGGTGAAATATTCTAGTCATTAATTAAACATACAAATTCCTATATCAATATGTAGTTAAAATAAATGTATGTTAGCAGGCAATATTAACAGCGCTGTTTATGGCTTCAAGCCTATCAACTCCCGAGATTAGGCTGGCAATACTAAAGTGCGTATAAGAACATCCAATAGTCAAAGGTATATGAAATACAAATGGTATAGAGAGAAATAGTCCTATAATTCCTATAATAACTACAACCTAAAACTTCTTAACTGGGAATATTGAAGACTCATGTTAAAAGGAACCACCAGCTTTCATATGTTCTCATGTTCTGAGAAAGGAACTTAAACATTAGCTTTTTTACAAGGCACATATTGCACTTTTACTTTCTTCTCAAACATATTTTTGCATATTTAAACCAAATTGAACATGTTTCATTATTTATTTGAGACTAAATAGATTTTATTCATGTATTATATTAAGTTAAAATACAAGTGTTCATTGTTCATTCAGTATTGTTGTAATTGTCATTATTGCAAATACATATATAAAAATCGTCAGATTAATCTGTATCAGCTTTTTGTTGATCCTCCAATAATCGGTATCGGTATCGGCGTTGAAAAATCATAATCGATTGACCTCTAATAGAGATATGAGACTGTTAGCTATAGACAGATGATCCTGTTAGCTATATATAGAGGACAGTGTTAGCTATAGAGAGATGATACTGTTAGTTATAGAGATGTCATACTGTTAGCTATAGAGAGATGATACTGTTAGTTATAGAGATGTCATACTGTTAGCTATAGAGAGATGATACTGTTAGTTATAGAGATCATACTGTTAGCTATAGAGAGATGATGCTGTTAGTTAAAGAGAGATGATACTGTTAGCTATAGATAGAGGACAGTGTTAGCTATAGAGAGATGATACTGTTAGTTATAGAGATGTCATACTGTTAGCTATAGAGAGATGATACTGTTAGTTATAGAGATGTCATACTGTTAGCTATAGAGAGATGATACTGTTAGTTATAGAGATGTCATACTGTTAGCTATAGAGAGATGATACTGTTAGTTATAGAGATGTCATACTGTTAGCTATAGAGAGATGATCCTGTTAGCCATATAGAGATCATACTGTTAGCTATAGAGAGATGATGCTGTTAGTTAAAGAGAGATGATACTGTTAGCTATAGAGAGATTATATTGTTAGCTAAACAGAGATGATACTGTTAGCTAAAGAGACCTGTTAGCAAATTATGGTTCTCAATGTGCCCTGTGAACTGAAAAATAAATCTAAACGTACTGATTTAAATTTAGACATGGTTTTCATCCAAAGAGGGAAGCACCTCTTGCATATAGAGCATAGATGGAGTCAATCTATTTTATTAGCCAGTTGGGGCTGAAAAGGAGAGTAAAAAGGAGGGATAGACTGTCTGGACAAATTTTTCTTGGACACACAGAGACTATTATCGTTCATTACGCTGCTAGCTATCATCAAACAATCCAATCCAAGTTAAGCCGTAATATGATAATGTTTTTTTGGGTCCCTTTTATGTCGGGCTGAATGTTCTCGGCATTTATTACAGAATGAGGCTTTAAATCACTTTTATTAATAGGTAGAACTGTGACTGAGGGCAAAGGAATTTTATCCTGGATTCTGAACTGATAAGCTCCCTTACACCATTGTTTCACTGTAAATAAACCTTTTAGGATATTTAGAAGTTTTGTATTGACAGATATAGATCAGAATATGAGATGGGGATATAAAGGAGAAAAAGTGTTGCAGAACAGGGGATTGAACCGCAGCCTCTAGATGCAGCCCCATTGTATACCTAGACTTGGCAGAACAGTCTATGACTAGGGTGGCTGGAGTCTTTGACAATTTTTAGGGCCTTCCTCTGTAGTGCCTTGCGGTCAGAGGCCGAGCAGTTGCCATACCAGGCAGTGATGCAACCAGTCAGGATGCTCTTGATGCTGCTGCTATAGAATGGATCAGTTTGAATTCCAGGTTAATGGAAAATACTGACTAACAGTGAAGTCTGCCTTCTGCTGTACTTTATGCTTCTAACAAGAGTACACTGGAGATCCCTTCCTTGTATGCTACCAGTACAGAAAAAGACATCGTCTCCACAATTGGTTTGTATTTAGAAATCACACATTTGTAGGGGACAGTGGGGTAAGTTAAGACACCCTTTATTTCTAGGAAACCAAACACAAAATGTATAATTTGAGCAAATATTTAGGAAGAGGTCATCATTCCCTGTAGTCTCTGAAAGAAGAAACTATATGGAAAAAGAGGTAATCAAGTTATGTCCAAAAAATTGATTTTTACCAAGTCATATGAATTTCTTGTGTGAGGTTTCATGATGCTTGTATCTAAACCAAAGTGGATAATTTTAAGATGGTTTATATACATCAGGTTGGGTCTCTATAAGCTTCCACATGAGGTCCTAAACCTATAATGAAAGTGCATCCTGTGTGGGCTAATATAGTAAAAATGTTTGCCTTGGGGTAAGTTGAGCCAATGGCCATGGGGTAAGTTGAGCCAATGGCTGAGCCAATGGCAAGTTGAGCTAATGTAATTGTTTTCTTTCCAGGCGTAATGCAAGCAATTATTGCTGGGATATGAGGTGACAAAAGGGCTTGGCATATGTAAAAAAAAAAAAAATGTAAGTACAGAGAGTTTGTTAGGTGTTAAGCCTGTGTTAAAAGTTGTTTAAAATTATTAAAAGACAAAAAAGCGATAGTGATTGTGTTGAATTGTGTTTGGGAAATATTGTATTTCAATATTGAAGATATTGTAGTAGTAATATTTACCTTACCCTGTCCCTTAACCGGTGTAAGTTGTGCCAAGGGTCATAGTCAATCGTCACTGTAACACAATTCCAGTGGGTCAGAAGTTTACTAAGTTGACTGTGCCTTTAAACAGCTTAGAAAATTCCAGAAAATGGCTTTACAAGCTTCTGATAGGCTAATTGACATAATTTGAGTCAATTGGAGGTGTACCTGTGGATGTATTTCAAGGCCTACCTTCAAACTCAGTGCCGCTTTGCTTGACATCATGGGAAAATCAAAAGATATCAGCCAAGAACTCAGAAAAAGAATTGATGACCTCCACAGGTCTGGTTCATCCTTGGGAGCAATTTCCAAATGCCTGAAGGTACCATGTTCAGCCGTACAAACAATAGTACGCAAGTATAAACACCATGGGACCACACAGCTGTCATACTGCTTCGGAAGGAGACGCGTTCAGACTCCTAGAGATGAACGTACTTTGGTGCGAAAAGTGCAAATCAATCCCAGAACAACAGCAAAGGACCTTGTGAAGATGCTGGAGGAAACAGGTACAAAAGTATCTATATCCAAAGTAAAACGAGTCCTATATCAACACGCTCAGCAAGGAAGAAGCCACTGCTCCAAAACCGCCATAAAAAACCCAGACCACGGTTTGCATCTGCACATGGGGACAAAGATCGTACTTTTTGGAGAAATGTCCTCTGGTCTGATGAAACAAAAATAGAACTGTTTGGCAATAATGACCATTGTTATGTTTGGAGGAAAAAGGGGGAGGCTTGCAAGCCAAAAAACATCATCTCAACCGTGAAGCACGGGGGTGGCATCATCATGTTGTGGGGGTGCTTTGCTGCAGGAGGGACTGGTGCACATCAAAAAATAGATGGCATCATGAGGATGGAAAATTATGTGGATATATTGAAGCGACATCTGAAGACATCAGTCAAGAAGTTAAAGCTTGGTGGCAAATGGGTCTTCCAAATGTACAATGACCCCAAGCATACTTCCAAAATTGTGGCAAAATGGCTTAAGGACAACAAAGTCAAGGTATTGGAGTGGCCATCACAAAGCCCTGACCTCAGTCCCATAGAAAATGTGTGGGCAGAACTGAAAAAGCGTGTGCGAGCAAGGAGGCCTACAAACCTGACTCAGTTACACCAGCTCTGTCAGGAGGAATGGGCCAAAATTCACCCAACTTATTGTGGGAAGCTTGTGGAAGGCTACCCGAAACGTTTGACCCAAGTTAAACAATTTAAAGGCAATGCTACCAAATACTAATGGAGTGTATGTAAACTTCTGACCCACTGGGAATGTGATGAAAGAAATACAATCTGAAATAAATCATTCTCTCTACTATTATGCTGACATTTCACATTCTTAAAATAAAGTGGTGATCTTAACTGACGTAAGACAGGGAATTTTTACTAGGAATTAATGTCAGGAATTGGTGAAAAACTTTAAATGTATTTGGCTAAGGTGTATGTAAACTTCCGACCTCAACTGTACGTATTCCACCCTTTGCTATGAAGCACCTAAATTAGATCTGGTGCAACCAATTACCTTCAGAAGTCACATAATTATTTAAATAAAGTCCAGCTGTGTGCAATCTAAGTGTAACATGATCTGTCACATGATCTCAGTATATATACACCTGTTCCGAAAGGCCCCAGAGTCTGAAACACCACTAAGCAAGGGGCACCACCAAGCAAGCGGCACTATGAAGACTAAGGAGCACTCCAAACAGGTCAGGGACAAAGTTGTGGAGAAGTACAGATCAGGGTTGGGTTATAAAAAAACATCAGAAACTTTGAACATCCCACGGAGCACCATTAAATCCATTATTAAAAAATGGAAAGAATATGGCACAACAACAAACCTGCCAAGAGAGGGCCGCCCACCAAAACTCACGGACCAGGCAAGGAGGCCATTAATCAGAGAGGCAACAAAGAGACCAAAGATAATCCTGAAGAAACTGCAAAACTGCAAAGCTCCTCAGCTGAGATTGGAACATCTGTCCATTGGACCACTTTAAGCCGTACACTCCAGACGAGCTGGGCTTCATGGAAGAGTGTCCAGAAATAAATAAGCAAACATGTTTGGGGTTCGCCAAAAGGCATGTGGGAAACTCCCCAAACATATGGATGAAGGTACTCTGGTCAGATGAGACTAAAATTGAGCTTTTTGGCCATCAAGGAAAACGCTATGTCTGGCGCAAACCCAACACCTCTCATCACCCCAAGAACACCATCGACACAGTGAAGCATGGTGGTGGCAGCATCATGTTTTTCATCGGCAGGGACTGGGAAACTGGTCAGAATTGAAGGAATGATGGATGGAGCTAAATACAGGCAAATTCTTGAGGGAAACCTGTTTCAGTCTTCCAGAGATTTGAGACTGGGACGGAAGTTCACCTTCCAGCAGGACAATGACCCTAAGCATACTGCTAAAGCAACACTCGTGCGGCAGGTAGCCTAGTCATTAGATCGTTGGACTAGTAACCAAAAGGTTGCAAGATTGAATCCGCGAGCTGACGAGGTGAAAATCTGTTGTTCTGCCCCTGAACAAGGCAGTTAACCCACTGTTCCAAGGCCGTCATTGAAAATAAGAATTTGTTCTTAACTGACTTACCTAGTTAAATAAAGGTAAAATAAAAAAAATAATAAACTTGAGTGGTTTAAGGGGAAACATTTACATGCCTTGGAATGGCCTAGACAAAGCCCAGACCTCAATCCAATTGAAAATCTGTGGTATGACTTAAAGATTGCTGTACACAAGCAGAACCCATCCAACTTGAAGGAGCTGGAGCAGTTTTGCCTTGAAGAATGGGCAAAAATGTGCCTAGCTTATAGAGACATACCCGCAAGAGACTTGCAGCTGTAATTGCTTCATTTGTTTTTCAATAGGACAATGACCTAACACACCTCCAGGCTGTGTAAATGCTTTTTGACGAAGAAGGAGAGTGATGGATTGCTGCATCAGATGACCTGGCCTCCACAATCATCCAACCTCAACCCATTTGAGATGGTTTGGAATGAGTTGGACCGCAGAGTGAAGGAAAAACAGCCAACAAGTGCTCAGCATATTTTGGAACTCCTTCAAGACTGTTGGAAAATCATTCCAGGTGAAGCTGGTTTAGAGAATACCAAGAGTGTGCAAAGCTGTCATGAAGGCAAAGGGTGGCTACTTTGAAGAATCTAACATTTTAAATATATTTTGAACACTTTTTTGGTTACTACACGATTCCATATGTGTTATTTCATAGTTTTGATGTCTTCACTGTTATTCTACGATGTAGAAAATAGTAAAAATAAAGAAAAGGCCTTGAATGAAAAGTTATGTCCAAACTTTTGACTGGTACTGTACATTTCCCGCCACCATAATTATCTTGACAGGTGTTTGCTCTTTGACATCTTGTTTACCACATACACCTTTTTTAATTAAACAGTATTTTTATAGCGTTATTCATTTTGACAATTTGTTGAAAGCCAACTACTTTTCTGCCAAAGTCAGATGGACTAAATATAGTTCCAGACAGCTTCTTCGAGATGTCACCCCCCCTTCCAACTTATTTTTACTGTTCCCTCTCTCCTCTTATCCATTTTTTCTTTCTCCTATCCCTGTGCTTCTCCTCTCCTCTCTTCCCTCTCATTGCCTTCTCTCCTCCCTACTGTCTCCAACTCCTCTCTTCACTGTAGGGAAGTACGTCACCACACCTAGGTTGGACAGAATTGGGTTACCACATTTGCCGCCATGCTGCTCAAAAAATAAAACCCAAACCACAGCATTTTATCAGAATGAATCACTTCAGAGAAAATATTTAATTGTGGCACAACATGTTGGAGGCCACCTTAAAACAGATTGCATTATCTTAATATGACATGGCAGATTATCAGTATTTCTCCTATGAAATGTCAATGGTTTGTGCACAATCGCAAAAAGTCACAAAAGCTGTGTCTTTTTTTCAGCCAGTCAGAGTAGTATTGGCCTGTGCTATCCTTGTGATTTCAATACAATGAAGTATCTCCCCATAGTATATCACATACCATCACCACCACCATCACCACCATCCCCACCACCATCACCACCACTACCATCACCACAATCACCATCAACACCACCACCATCACCACTACCATCATCACCACCATCATCACCACCACCACCACCATTACCACCATTACCACCATCACCACCACTACTATCACCACCACCATCACCACCATCAACACCACCACCATCACCAATAGGATACCAGTCATAAAACAATTAATAAAACAAGTTTGCACCTTTCTTTTCCTACTGACTTTGCTGATAACTTCTTTACTGAGGAAAAAACATACTTACTTTGACATTGACATGTGTTTGTCTCATATAGCTATCGTAATATGTAGGTTGTAAGTTGCCCTGGATAAGAGTGTCTGCTAAATTACTAAAATGTAAATTTACAGTACCAGTCAAAAGTTTGGACACACCTACTCATTCAAGGGTTTTTCTTAATTTTTACTATTTTCTACATTGTAAAATAATAGTGAAGACATCAAAAGTATGAAATAACACATATGGAATCATGTAGTAATCCAAAAACTGTTAAACATATCAACATATTCCATATGTGTTATTTCATACTTTTGATGTCTTCAATGTAGAAAATAGTAAAATAAAGAAATACCCTTGAATGAGTAGGTGTGTCCAAACATTTGACTGGTACTCTATATCAGACCAACCTATCAAATTTGATTATTTATTTTATTTAGCCAGGGAGACATTTGGAAGTAATTTGTAAAAGGAAATTCCACTATATCAGATAAGACCATATCAATCAAACATCCATTGATCTTCTTATGGTGATGTTCTTACCAGATCTCCTCTGCCACTCAACTGTCATGTCTAGTTGCCTTTGCTACTGTAGCACTGGAAGGCCAGTCTGTACCATACCTAATGAAATGTCTGTGCACATCAGCAAAGTTGCAGTCGATGGTTTGTTGATAGTTTGTTCTTTTGAGCATCTGTGGGCCATATGTAAGTCTGTCTGGGACACTGTCATATGGGGACGTTCCCTCAGTCTTAGTCATTAATTTGGTTGACTTTCTTTAGTGGAATTCATATAAGACTGTCAGGATTGGAAATAAGGCCAGCCAAGGTAAATGGCTAGCATATCTCTGCCATAGGTTAATCATATGATTTGTGTATGTGTCTGTGTGTGTGCGTTGTGTGTGCGTGTGAGTATTTGGTGTGTGTGTGGTGTTATGGTTTCCTGGCATCCTGCATGTCAGATCTTGGGCAAATAATAATTCTGGCGAGGGGCTATGAATCATGAGAATACAGAATACAGTGAGAATACAGTGAGAATACAGTGAATATCAGTGAGAATACAGTGAGAATCAGTAAGAACACAGTAAGAACACAGTAAGAATACAGTGAGAATACAGTGAGAATACAGTGAATATCAGTGAGAATACAGTGAGAATCAGTAAGAACACAGTAAGAACATATTAAGAATACAGTGAGAATACAGTGAGAATACAGTGAATATCAGTGAGAATACAGTGAGAATCAGTAAGAACACAGTAAGAACACAGTAAGAATACAGTGAGAATACAGTGAATATCAGTGAGAATACAGTGAGAATCAGTAAGAACACAGTAAGAACATAGTAAGAATACAGTGAGAATATCAGTGAGAATACAGTGAGGTACGAAACCATAGAAATAGAATGTATCATTCATCATCTGGCACCTTGAGACTATTGCTCCATTTATATAGTCACTGAACGCTGGTCACCTCACCTCAAATGACTGCCTCGCCTGGTTCGCTAACAACTTCTCAGATAGAGTTCAGTGTGTCAAATTGGAGGGCCTGTTGTCCGGACCTCTGGCAGTCTCTATGGGGGTACCACAGGGTTCAATTCTCGGGCCGACTCCTTTCTCTGTATATATCAATGATGTCGCTCTTGCTGCGGGTGATTCCTTGATCCACCTCTATGCAGACGACACCATTCTGTATACATCTGGCCCTTCTTTGGACACTATATTAACAAACCTCCAAACAAGCTTCAATGCCATACAACACTCCTTCCGTGGCCTCCAACTGCTCTTCAACGCTAGTAAAACTAAATGCATGCTCTTCAACCGATCGCTGCCCGCACGCGCCCGCCCAACTAGCATCACTACTCTGGACGGTTCTGACTTATGTGGACAACTACAAATATCTAGGTGTCTGGCTAGACTGTAAACTCTCCTTCCAGACTCATATTAAACATCTCCAATCCAAAATTAAATCGAGAATCGGCTTCCTATTTCGCAACAAAGCCTCCTTCACTCACGCTGGCAAACATACCCTCGTAAAACTGACTTTCCTACCGATCCTCGACTTCGGCGATGTCATTTACAAAATAGCCTCCAACACTCTACTCAGCAAACTGGATGCAGTCTATCACAGTGCCATCCGTTTTGTCACCAAAGCCCCATATACAACCCACCACAGCGACCTGTAAGCTCTCGTCGGCTGGCCCTCGCTACATATTCGTCGCCAGACCCACTGGCTCCAGGTCATCTATAAGTTTTTGCTAGGTAAAGCCCCGCCTTATCTCAGCTCACTGGTCACCATAACAACACCCACCCGTAGCACGCGCTCCAGTAGGTATATCTCACTGGTCATTCCCAAAGCCAACACCTCTTTGGCCGCCTTTCCTTCCAGTTCTCTACTAACTTTAAGCATCAGCTATCCGAGTGGCTTACCGATCGCTGCAGCTCTACACAGCCCATCTGTAAATAGCCCATCTAACTACCTACCTCATCCCCATGTTGTTTTTGTTTACTTTTTTTTCTCTTTTGCACACCAGTATTTCTACTTGCACATCATCTGCACATCTATCACTCAAGTGTTAATTTGCTAACTTGTAATTACTTCGCTACTATGGCCTATTTATTGCCTTACCTCCTTACGCCATTTGCACACACTGTATATAGACTTTTTCTATTGTGTTATTGACTGCACGTTTGTTTATTCCATGTGTAACTCTGTGTTGTAGTTTGTGTCGCACAGCTTTGCTTTATCTTGGCCAGGTTGCAGTTGTAAATGAGAACTTGTTCTCAACTGGCCTACCTGGTTAAATAAAGGTGAAATAAAAAATTCAATACAATACTGTATTCTCCACATAGCTCATCCTAATATACCTACTGCTATACATACCATTTTCTTTTCCAGATTCTTTACTGTCTATACACACAATGTATTTATATTCTGGATTCTGACACATTGTATACTGTCTATACACACCATATATTTATATTCTGGATTTTGATACATTCTATACTGTCTATACACACCATGTATTTATATTCTGGATTCTGACACATTCTATACTGTCTATACACACCATGTATGTATATTCTATATTCTGATACATTCTATACTGTCTATACACACCATGTATTTATTTTCAGTATTCTGATACATTCTATACTGTGTATACACACCATGTATTTATATTCTGGATTCTGACACATTGTATACTGTCTATACACACTATGTATTTATATTCTGGATTCTGATACATTCTATACTGTCTATACACACCATGTATTTATATTCTGGATTCTGACACAATGTATACTGTCTATAAACACCATGTATTTATAATCTGGATTCTGACACATTGTATACTGTCTATACACACCATGTATGTATATTATGTATTCTGATACATTCTATACTGTCTATACACACCATGTATTTATATTCTGGATTCTGACACATTCTATACTGTCTATACTCACTATGTATTTATATTCTGGATTCTGATACATTCTATACTGTCTATACACACCATGTGTTTATATTCTGGATTCTGACACATTCTATACTGTCTATACACACCATGTATTTATATTCTGGATTCTGACACATTCTATACTGTCTATACTCACTATGTATTTATATTCTGGATTCTGATACATTCTATACTGTCTATACACACCATGTGTTTATATTCTGGATTCTGACACATTCTATACTGTCTATACACACCATGTATTTATAATCTGGATTCTGACACATTATATACTGTCTATACACACCATGTATTTATATTCTGGATTCTGACACATTCTATACTGTCTATACACACCATGTATTTATATTCTGGATTCTGATACATTCTATACTGTCTATACACACTATGTATTTATATTCTGGATTCTGACACATTCTATACTGTCTATACACACTATGTATTTATATTCAGTATTCTGATACATTCTATACTGTCTATACACACCATGTATTTATATTCTGGATTCTGATACATTATATACTGTCTATACACACTATGTATTTATATTCTGGATTCTGACACATTCTATACTGTCTTTACACAACATGTATTTATATTCTGGATTCTGACACATGCTCAATCTAATATACCTACATTGGATTGCTGGTAACACAAGACGTTCTACTGCCCTGTTGGAGCTGGTAACATAAGACATTCTACTGCCCTGTTGGAGCTGGTAACATAAGACATTCTACTGCCCTGTTGGAGCTGGTAACATAAGACATTCTACTGCCCTGTTGGAGCTGGTAACATAAGACATTCTACTGCCCTGTTGGTGCTGGTAACATAAGTAATTCATTGCACCTGCACATCTGTTTACGCGACCAATGAACTTTAATTTGATTTTTGTAATTATATTTATATATACTGTATATATGAAACTGTCTACTGTAGGCTATATCACCATGATGTGTTTATCAGCATAAACCATCCCCCAAAACCAATGGAGGAGCGTTCCTAAGTAGCACCTGAGAGCGGGTTCATATTTTGGTTCCCAACCTGTGACTGCTATTCTAGACATATGCACAAGACAATGAAATGAACTAAAGTGTCTAAATCAAATTGGGTGCATAAATTGCCCCCACCCCCCGAACCAAGGGAGCGCATTAGAGATGGATCCTACTTGAGTTTCCACCCTGTAAGACACTGCTCTCATCTGGGGTGATATTCCTCTCAGGCTGCACTCCTTCACTCCTCCAGTAGTCAGTTTTATATTTCTGTTCAAGCCCCCAGAATATGTACCACCAATGGAACATAGTATCTGCTGTGAGAATAATTGTTGAGGTGTGGCCTTAAAAATGTGTGACAATTTCAAGCAGCGCTACTGGTGATATTTAAGGCTCACAATTGATTATGGCAGCGATTTTTCCAGCGGAGGCGCACAGTAGCCTAATCAGTAGCCTATAACCAATGTTTTATTAAAATCTAACGAACAGTAAAACAGTCAACAGACATTCCTGTTTTTTCTTTATATTGGACCTCATTTTTGTCCATGCAGCTTGTGTAAAAGTTTGGACTATGTGCGATGCCCGTTGAATGAAAGGTGTCAGTGACTGTAGGAAGTCTGTTTAGGAACATCAAGTTATTACAACAGACTGCTTATTGTTTTTTCCTTTATCATTTTGTAAAAAAAAATGGCATCTTCCACTTTCGTCTGTTGGACCTAACTGTCAAACCAATCACTGTCTTTGTTTACTGAATCTGCTTGTAGCTTAGGCTATTTGCCTGCTCGTTTGTTTACCTTTCACGTGGCAAAGTCACTTATTATAATGGTTAGGCAAGGTCAAATTGTCCATGGCTCCAAGATGCAGATGTCCATGGCACCAAGGTCCAATTGTCCATGGCTCCAAAATGCAGTTGTCCATGGCTCCAAAATGCAGTTGTTCATGNCAGGTGTTCATGACTCCAAGATGCAGGTGTTCATGACTCCAAGATGCAGGTGTTCATGACTCCAAGATGCAGGTGTTCATGACTCCAAGATGCAGGTGTTCATGACTCCAAGATGCAGGTGTTCATGACTCCAAGATGCAGGTGTTCATGACTCCAAGATGCAGGTGTTCATGACTCCAAGATGCAGGTGTTCATGACTCCAAGATGCAGGTGTTCATGACTCCAAGATGCAGGTGTTCATGACTCCAAGATGCAGTGCATTTCGAAATACAAATTCAATGTGTGTAGACTAATATATCCATGTTGAAGCCAACAACAAAAAAACTAGATAGGCTACATGTTTGTTGTAACTAGGCCTATTGTAGGGTTACTGTATACTATTTAATAAACTATATTGAGTGAATAAGACAAACATCCATGCCTTCTGCCATAGAGCCCTTAGGCCTACGTGTGCACACAGTGCCTTATGCTCATGGAAGGAGAGGTGTGATTTATGATATCATGCTTCTGACCCGATCCTATTTAGAAATATTGTTGTTGGTTTAAAAAACAGATTGATTGTTTTTTGTTTAATTTGAATAAAAAACAAACTTGTTAGAAATATTCACCATCCATGAAAACGTATATGGCTCAAATGCAATTTTGGCTGCTATTTCTGGAGAGGTGCAGCTATGATCTGTAAGATGGTTTCATGATGTTTATACAACATGACATTTGTGAGCAGTATAACGGTGAGTGGACATTACCGCTTTCTCTGTACAATGGATCTTTATCCAGCTCCTGTGAAAAGTTTGAATGTGTGTAAAACCATCCATAGTCTGTTGCCTTGTCTGTATTATACGACCACGGGGAGCAATTATGGTGCCTGGAACTGTATTTAAACATGACCTTTTTAAAACAAGTTGTTTAATTTTAATTAAAAATTGATTAGAACTATACAACATTTTTAGGCCTTACCAATAGCCTATCCAATGTAATCTTGCTCATTGACTATGTTTGTCATGTCCATGTCTAGACTACAATTTACAATAGGCCTAGCCCCTATTTCAGTGCAAATGCTATAGCCTATGTTTAACAATGTATTTCCATATTAAAGCAATGCAATTAGAGCGATGTTGACTGTAAACATGTTCAACATATTAGGAAATATGAGGCAGGCTATTTATGACGGACTGACATTTGAATTGGAGTTGATGACAACACAATACATAAAAGATCGCAAATACACAACTTGAAGCTATCACATATTTAGCAATGGAGCACGTTCTGATTGGCCATATAGGAGCCAAGCCTTGACACACCCACAACTTGTTTATTTATCAAAACCCAGCCATTTTGTTCCACTGCCAGCTACTGCGCCCATAATTTTGGTTGTGAAAATAGCTGACACACCCCTGAACCTATAACGCTACAGCCAGCGCAAACATTTACCATTGTGTTAGAGTTTTTAAAATAGAACCCTAAGTGTGTATCCCTATGGGTCGTGGCCATAAGTAGTGCACTATGTAGGGAATAGGGTGCCATTTGGGATGTAACTTAAAGCTAATATAATCTTTATACAAAGCCAACAAAGTGCAAAAAGGAAATGACAATAACAGAAAATAGAGCAGTTCCAAACAGTAAAACTATTCACATTTCCAACCTCTGCCTTCAAATCACAGGACAATCTGGTCCAGCATTGCACCAACATCCATAGGCCAAAATTCAGCCACAAAAGCAGATGAACAATGTATGAAGTCCACTTTCTTATCTGAAATTCTAACCTTAAAATCAAGCAAAATGTCACCAAGAAAAGGTTTCTTGTGTATATCATATTTCATAAAACTACTTAATTTATAATGCTTAGATGATGCTATTTGTAATCACTCATCAACAAACAGTAGATCAAGTACAGGTAGTTAACAAGGTCTGCAGTCTTGGCTACATTATATTATGCAATACACAATATACTGCATATAGGTGCTGCATATATTCTTCATATTTGTGCATATCGTGTCCTTCATCTTCTTCTAAATGCATATTACTGTTTATGACTTGAAACATTCAGAAGGTGCTAAAGTCATTGGAGAATAAACAACTTCATAGGTCAACCGTTCCCCTGGTGACCTTTTCCAGGTAGAAGCAAGACACCTTAGAGAATGAGGAACACCTGCATGTTGGGCTAATGAGCCCTTGCAGGAGCACAACCACTCATTAACAACCTTAGAAACAACTATGACGACATATGTTAAAAAATAGTTGTATAATGACGTATTTTGCACTGGGAATTGTTAAATTATTAGTTATGGCCTACAGGCGTATAGGTCTGTCGGCCTAGTATATAGGAAGGGATGACGTGCATTTGCTGTAAACTGTAAGATTATTATTAGCCAACCTCTCTAAATGTTGGAAAACTATCAAATATCATGATGTGTTGTTGTTTAGATAAAGGGGAGCTGTAGAGTATTGTTAGTAGGCCTAAGCCAGACACCGTCCAAAAAGGAATCCAGATATCTTACCGTCGCTGCAGTCCTTGCCCTGGTATCCAGTCTGCGAGCAGTCGCACTTGGGTTCGTGGTCAATGACATTACAGACCCCTCCGTTTAAACACATGTTGACCGCCGCACCGCAGAGGTCGTTAATGACCCCCGCGCTGTTTAGGAGAGCCGACTCTGTCTTGTTGACCTTTACGTCCGTTATCCATCCGGTAAAAGGCACCTGGTCCTTGACAGCAGCCAACGTTAACCGTAAAGCCACAGAGCGTAATTCCGGCGGTATTCCCCCAATGAACAGGTAGCTGAAGACAGTCATATCCTTTCTTTTCGACTTCACTTCGACCCATTTCACTTCTTTGTCCACCATTAGCGTCGTGTTTTTAAAGTTTCTCTTTATTGTCACCGTGTGCCACTGGCTGTCGTTCACCGTGGTGTCGGTTAGAACCATTGCAGGCTCAGCGCAGAAGATGGAGAACCGAAGACTGAGTTTACCGTTGTGTATTAGGAGTTCTAAAAAGTCACAGAATCCCTCGTCATCGAAGTACACTAACAACCCGTGGGAACTCTTGGTTTTCATGTTGAAGCTCATTTCACTCTCACAACATGCATTCCACATTGGAAACCTGGCCCACTGGCCCTCTGCACCCGTAAACTCCATAGAGGCCCCCATGTCTACCATACAGCAGACGAGAAGGCATCCCCATATTAGATGGGCTCCATGCCGCATTGCAATAACCATGATGTGGCCAAATTCTTCTTTAGGCCTAGATAGGCTACAATACCGCTAAATCAGATTTCAGATGGGATTTTATTTTATCAAACTAGAAGTTAGGGCTGAGTATGATGTAATACGCGGACTGACCACTAAGAATTGTGAATATGAAATGACACATTGTAAACCTTAACCAAGTATGTCGTTGTCATATCCTACCAGCAAGCTACACTAGTCTGCCGGAAAAAAATATAATAGTTGTGTATTGGTCCTCTTCTCTGTCGCCCCTAAATCCCAACTCCTCAGTCTTAATTTGTTATTTAATCTGTCAGACGATTTCCTTTATTTTATGATCCAGATTTTCTTCCAAAACAGTTGATGGTGATTCAGAAATCAAATATCCATTAGTTCTTCAATATCTCTTAGTTTTGGAACATGCATAAAGGCTACTTTCGGTCGGTGAGAGGCAGCTAGAGCGCACCAGCCGGTTCTACTGCTGTTGAAATGGCATCGATAACCCTCCTATTCACCTCAAGGCGATGTAGCCTGCATCCGGAATCATTGCTTTCGGCTTCTCACCCTGCATCCTCCAAAACGGGCACTGAAAAGACCCCTCCAAAACAGAATTGTTGTAATTGGCTGATTGATTAGCGTTGGGCGCCAAACAAGCCAATTGTCCCCCCTCCCCCCTCCCCCCAAGGCCAGTCTCTGATCCAAAAAGCTTCGGCTTATAAGATAACGAGAAGATGATCTGTAAAAAAGAAAAGAAAAATAAGAATGAACAGTTCATTGTGTTTAGTCATGTTTCCCTTTATCAACCCTCTTAGGTCTTCACAGGTGAGGGTAGCCTATTATATGCCTCACAAAATGTTCCCCATCAAAAGTAGCATCATCCACAATTCGCAGGTAGTAACCAGCTCTCACAGTTTTACGTCAGAATTAGACAGAGTACATTCCATGAACTCTGTCATTCCATAAATGGATCGGAATTATAAAGGTTGTGTAGAGAAGTATGTCTGTTATTCCAGAGAATCATGAATATCATATCTGCTAGAATCTTGTTTGTCGGTTTCTTCATTATTTCATCTACCTTTTAACTCAGAATCCAGCAGAAATATGACAAGCGCATAATTGAATATTGAAATGACTTTGGAAATGCATTGGAAAGTATTGGCATGTGTTTGAATATGCCCAAATATACAGACAAGTGTATTTTCAAATACAAATATTTAAATACTCCATGTATCTGAACCTAAGTCTGTTTAGTAATTGGGGTATTTGAAATGTAATTGGAACTATCTGAAAATAGTTTCAAATAGCCTAGTATTATGAGAAATTATTTGAAAATCGACCAAATACTTCAAATAGAAGTAATTGAATTCGGACACATTTTTTAAATCAAATACACAGAAAATAAGTAGGCCTATTTAAGATGCAAATTCTTAAATACGCATGCATTTGAACCCAGGTCTAGACGGGCCAGACAGAAAGTGGCCTTTCATTCAAACCTAGAAGAAAACCATCCAAATAAGCTACCCCGTTTGCTAGACAAGACATAATAGACGGAGGACTGGAAATAGTTACAGAGATTCAACCCATGTCAAGCCAAATGTACCATAATAGAAGTATAGAATGCCATGAAGATAAACATGAGATTCCAACTAGTCCCATTCCACAGTCTATCTCAACACATTAGATACTTTTCTATAAATTCGTACCATCTACACCAAACAAAATGAGCATGTAAACCTGTTTGTACTATGCACTTGCCAAAATCCCCACAATCTTTCTAACAATTAAATACAATCTATTGATGACACATTTCAAAACGACTGAAGTGCATTTGGCTAAGTTTTCAACAGCTGTTCCGTTGCCCGTCTAGCAGCTCAACCTATCAGAGTGACATTAAATCATACATCAAACTAGGTCTCGTTGACCTGCATTTAGAACCCGATCATGCATGTCCAGGACCGACCCAAATCAACACCTAAATCATATTTTTCCTTACCAAAGTATTGGATTGTAATCTTTTGTTATGTACAGCACATTTAATATTAATTAGGCTACACACCAAATAGCATCACCATGCAGTGTTCTTCGACTCAAACTACCCCAACAGATCTTCCACACTAAAAACCCTCAACCTCACACTATTTTAGCAAACTCTGAATCACTGCATCTGATCATCAGAGACCGAGAAAATAGTTGGGTTCACTCTCTTCTCTTCTATGTTCTAAAACTCAGCAACACCTTCATAACGATGGAAAATAAGTCAACGCATGGTCCTTACCTTGGCTCTTCCCCCATTCGATCCTCAGATAACGAAACAAAGTAAGATAAACAGAGTAGTGGTAAAATCCTGTGATTATGGTGAGGGAGACACTGTGCAAACGTTGCAATCTTCCTCCCTGCAGCGCTCTGCCA
Source organism: Hucho hucho (assembly GCA_003317085.1). Lineage (NCBI taxonomy): Eukaryota > Metazoa > Chordata > Actinopteri > Salmoniformes > Salmonidae > Hucho > Hucho hucho. Next base: position 37,666 of record QNTS01007455.1, read on the forward strand.
CAGACAGTCAGAAGGCAGAGACAGCGAGCGGGTCACGTGTCTCTCTCTGTGTAGCTGCCTGGCTGCTGTCTACTACTCGGGGGGGGGGGGCGAATGCTGCAGCGCCTTGGATAGCACCGCGCGCCGCTGCTGCGGAACGAATTTTATACATATCCGTCCACATTCACCAACCGAAACCAACTGTCGCCTCGACAGACCTAGGTGATGTCACATGTCATTATAAAACATACACGAATTGCATATTGATGAATTAGTGAAACGCACAGAGGTGGAAAAAAGATGGGTGCGGAGCAGGGAACATTTGTTTTATGTCAGCAGCAAGGGTGGCAAACGAATGCGAGAGAGGAGAGAGAGAAGCGATGCAATTCAACAACTTCTTAGTATCACGCTGTGCAGCGAAGGGATGTGGCGACGTTTGAGGCTGGCAGGGAGTTCTCTTGATAATGGGATTTTTCTTACCATGAACACATTCTGTTAGTTGAAGTAGTTTAGGCTAAACGACATAATTGATTCCCTAAGGTTAATATAACACAAATGATTATAGTGGATACTGTCGTTTAGCAAGTCTCACAGCCTACCAAGCAAGCGTATACTGCAGCCTAAAATGTTCAGATCTTGCTTTATAACCTACATCAATACTACACTGTATGGATATTGTGTCTCATAATATAATAACCTACTTTGGAATGGTGATACTTGAATATGTTAAAAATATAAAACATGAAACAACCTAAGATTTCAATTCCTCTGTTCGTTGTAGTTTGGCAAACTACTCCAACTACACATTTAATCCTGTCATTCCATCCAATTCAGAACATGTACAAGCATATTGACGTGACAAATTATTGAATTCGGAATTTCATGGCATAAATAAAAGCAAAATAGTGGTCCTCGCGGAAACATTTGACCCACCGCGGAACCCCCACGAGGACTATTTTACATTGATGTCTGAAGGCATCGAAGTCCAATCGATCTTCCGATTAAGCAGGAAGAGTGGAACCAAACGTTTTAGAATTTCCCGAGAGGGGTATTTAGGGTCCTCTCTTCACAGTGTTTCTTTTCCCAATTCAAGACTACTGGAACATTGTGCTCTTGCTGTGTGTGTGTATGTGTGTGTGTTTGCGTGTGTATGTGTATGTCTGTCTGTGTGTGCTATAATGACATGGTCATGGGTAATGTTAGGCTACAGACACAGCCAGTGGGAACATTCATGATCAAAGTATTTCCATTATACTACAGGGCAAACCAAACCATGTGCTCCACCAGAATTTAAACAGGCATCCTGGGGGGAGTAAAGAAAAAAAAAATCTTCATGGAACCCCCTCCAGTTCTTTCTCACATATCATTTGTCATGAGACATACCTTTTAAGCATTTGCAGTTCATCTAGTCTGGTTCCAAATGTAGTACACTACTTTCATGGCCCGTGGGGAAAGGGTGCGATTTGGGCTGCAGCCATACTTCTTATGAATACAGTTCTGCCTCTGAAAGGTTGTCACGATAATGGAAAAAGTGAGTATAGGGCTTGTACTCAGGCTAGAATGGTGCCTTGCTGGTGCGTGAGAGAATAAATATCTGTAGAAAAAAAGTGTCAAAACGAAAGGAAAAGGTATTTTCACAATAATATAATATTTTTCTCACTATGACGAGAGTGCAGTGAGTAGGCTAAACAGAGATAGTGTACTTGATATTAAGGTGGGGCTTGAGATTTCCTCTCTATAGGTTGATACAATGATAAGACAGTTAGTGCTGGTCTATGTCAGAGAAGCTGATTGCCTCCAGTTGCTTGCATTCTAATGGTTATATGAATGTTTTTTATTTCATTTAACTAGGCAAGTCAGTTAAGAACAAATTCTTATTTTCAATGACGGCCTAGGAACAGTGGGTTAACTGCCTTGTTCAGGGGCAGAACGACAGATGTTTACCTTATCAGCTCAGGGATTCAATCTAGCAATCTTTTGGTTACTAGTCAAACGCTCTAACCACTAGGCTACCTGCCGCCCCAGGCAAGTCAGAATTAACGGTGCTATTCATGCCTACATACTCCTACTGTATGCATACATATTCTATAGCTACTCATCTTTCAATACAAAGATGTTTGATTTTGTGCACTTAATTTGTCAATAGTCTAGTGCACTGGACTAGACTAGCAGCAACACAGTGCAACAGCGGTTGCGGCTCCATCAGCACCAACAACTCTAAGACAGTATTCAAAGCGCACATGGCATTCTATTCACACACAACTCTATCATGATCAGGACCAATCAAATTAGATTCTCTCCCTCTCCCAAACAGTGCATCATCATCCACTACATTCTCCGAACCATATTTGAGGAAGAAGACTAATTAAATATTTTATTAACAAAATGTTATTTTGGGTTAAATACAATAACAATAATAATAACAATAATAAAAAACATTTCAACACAAATCACACTACACAATTAATAAAGACAGGATGCATTTGAAACTTCAAGCGCAGTAAAACCTTTGTATGACCAACTATTTTATAGGTAGGAGTGGGGAAAAATGGGCTCATGCAATGAAATGCAAACCGAAGCACAACCAAACAATAGGCTAAGGAAGACGGCACTTGTAAAAACACATTTCCCAACATAGCCTGCTGAATTTGCAGGATATCTTTTCTTTCATTTTGATTTCAGCATTAAAATGTGTCACTGACTCGCCGTTCGGCGTTCGACTAGCCAGATGCGACATGCACACCAGGGCACCAGCAGTAACTCAGAACAGCGTCACAGCAGTACAGGACCATGGACAGGGCACTGGCAGCATCACAGCAGTACAGGACCATGGACAGGGCACTGGCAGCAGTCCCAGTCCATGGACAGGGCCCCAGTAGTGCAGGGCCATGGACAGGGCCCCAGCAGTACAGGACCATGGACAGGGCCCCAGCATTACAGGACCATGGACAGGGCCCCAGTCATACTAAACCATGGACAGGGCCCCAGTAGTACAGGGCCATGGACAGGGCCCCAGCAGTACAGGACCATGGACAAGGCCCCAGCAGTACAGTGCCATGGACAGGACCCCAGCACTACAGGGCCATGTCTGCGGTCCAAATACTTAAAAGACACACCCTCGTCCACTTATCCTCACCTTATGCCCTTGGGGGAATCCCCGTCGCCATCTTGGAGGGCGGTCCAAATGATTAGCCAAGCAAGGGAAGTTTGCAAGGTAAGCCCCTCAGCCCTCGTTTTTAGTCGGCTTTGCGAGTGTACAATTATGTTCACTCCGGGTCTGAAACTCCCCATTTTATAGTAAAAAACATAGAGAAAGATCAGTGTTTTCAATGACATCATTGACCAATTTGTAGACAATTAGGAGGCAATAAGTATGCAATGCCTACTCATAATTGTTTAAAATCACACACTGCACACCGATGATGTCATTGGAAACACATATCTTCCACTGTTTTACTGCAAAACATAGAAACACTCCATTTTAATATATGTTGATGTTGGGGTGGTGCTGCAGATGATGAATATGCAGTTGAACAATGTTGAAGTTTCCATTTTAGATGATTTGGACATGAAGTGCTAATATTGGGGGTATTTACTTGCATTTGGAGAGAGTGGCCAGGTAAACAAAACCTAAGCATGGAATGCTGTCTTACCATGTCCATAGACTGAAAACAAAACGTAGTCTAATCTTCAATCTAGCCTAGCACCAGGAAAAGCACGTTGGTCACGCAGGAAACAATTCATGAATGAGCTGGCCGTTAACATTTCAAAGTTGAGTAATGAATTACTTTTAATGCTATTAAAATGCATACTATTTAGCAGACCTTGTAAACTAAGGACTGAAAAAGTTGAATAAACCAAATGCTCATGTGAGAGCAATAAGAAAGACAATTAAATCCATCAAGAAGCAAGCTGGTGAATGAACCTCTGCAGTAGTCCATCTGCCATAGTAGCAACTATATTAGTAATGAAATGACCTTGGTATAAATCTAGAGTATCCTAGAGCCTAATAGCTGGTGAATGAAGCTCTGCATTACTCTGTCCTCCATAGTAGCAACTATATTATTTATGAAATGACCTTGGTATAAATCTAGAGTATCCTAGAGCCTAATTGGTAAAATGTTTAAAGCTAGAATCCTTAATTGAAACAATTACAAAGCGCCCTCCCTGCCCCTGTTTTGCTAAAAAGCACAGAGGTGGGGCTGGAGAAATGTAACCACTCTCAAATTCCTAGACAGAGCTATGGATAAAAGGACTGGTCATCCGTGATATCAATTGTGTAGTTTTAACCTTGTTTGAGGCTATATAGTGTTTGTTTATATTTACGTTGTTTTCCAACATTGGGAGTAAAACAAACTTATATTTTGGGTTCTGATGGGGTATGACAGTTGAACTAAGCTCTTCAAGAATCAACGGGTATATAAACTTAATGTATATGTCGAAAATATGATGTCGCATCTAGGGATTTTAGGTTTAACCATAAACTTGGCAACAGGTGGATTAATGCAAAAAGGGGAACAGTAAAAGGGAAAGAGACAATGGCAAGAGCAGTGTTCGGGGTTTTCTTTCATTTAATTTTTCCCCCACACCAGCAACAAACACATTCTGATGTGTGAGTGCTTTTCCAACTTTGGAACAGGAATTCATCAAATGTTCACAAATCTATCAAATGTAAAGTGCAGAATTCTATGAAAGTCATTATGTTATAGCTGCTTATATAGAGATGCAAGCAGTACGAGGCCAGCTGGCTTCAAGGTTACTAGTTAGCTAGACCCAGATACACACTGGATGAAGCCTGAAGCCTTAAAGTAACTCTCCAGTGTTTCCAGATTTTATGAAATGTGACCTATATTAAATTACAAATGAGTGAAATAGTCCTTCCAAGAAATGGTAACTAAGTATGTTAAAAAGCAACTTTTCTGTGTTTGAATGGTGTTGGTGTTACCCCAACAACAGAATGGTGTGGGCATATACCGGTCATTAAAAATATGAATTACAAGTAAACAGCTGATTGGCCTGCTGAGCCAATGAGCCAACATGACCTTTTAAACAGTTTGTTTGAAATACAAGTTTGAGGTGGGTTTTAAAAGTATTTTTTCTCTAATTTATGAATTGGCAACAAATATGAGTGTAGTACGAGTCAACAACATATGTGTAATAACAGAATTTATATTTTCACTGGACATTTACTTTAATGGCAGAATAGGGACAACACGAAAGTTGATAGGAGATAACTTGGTAAAATGATCAACAGCTAAAAAAAAGTCCAATATGAGTGTGGATTAAATGTTCTTGGTTTGATTGTGTACCAACGATCAATACACTTGAATGCAATAGTTACATTACAATGCCTTTGTGTTGAATGACTTTGGATCGGCGAATACTAACTAATTTATATTGTTTAAATCTCTCATTGACATCAATGCGTCATTTCATCCAAAATACAAGGTATTATGCTAGCCAGCATATATTTCACGCTGAAAGAGTAATTTATCATCTCAGACAAACAATGCATATCTCCAACCTGGTGTGTGTGTGTTTGTGTGTGCTTATGTGTGTGTGTCTGCGTGTGTGTGTGTGCCTGCTTACGAGTGGAGACAACTCACAATGTCTGTATAAAAGGCCTGGCTGGGGACGATCTATTGACATGATTGCATTGTGTCTGCTGAAAAACAAGCAGCATAGCATCTTATCAACTCTCCCATATTGTTGGTTTCTATAAATGGTGACAGGATGAGCGATGCACTGCTCAGATGGGACTGAGAACCCTCATATTGCTAACTAACACACGCACACATGGATACACACACACACACGAATACACACACACACACACACATGGATACACACACACACACACACATGGATACACACACACGCACACACGCACAGACACAGCCACGGATACACACACACAGACACAGAGACACTTAAATTCACACGGATGCACGCATGCAATGCATGCATAAATATACGTAATGTTTGTGTGTGTGTGTGTTTGTGTTTATTCTTCAGTTCACCTGCGTGCTTGTGTGTTTGTGTGTGCATGTACACTACCGTTCAAAAGTTTGGGGTCACTTAGAAATGTTCTTGTTTTTGAAAGAAAAGCACATTTTTTGTCCATTAAAAAAACATCAAATTGATCAGAAATACAGTGTATACATTGTTAATGTTGTAAATGACTATTGTTGCTGGAAACGGCAGATTTTTAATGGAATATCTACATAGGTGTACAGAGGCCCATTATCAGCAACCATCACTCCTGTGTTCCAACAGAACATTGTGTTAGCTAATCCAAGTTTATAATTTTAAAAGGCTAATTGATCATTAGAAAACGCTTTTGCAATTATGTTAGAACAGCTGAAACTGTTGTACTGATTAAAGAAGCAGTACAACTGGCCATCTTTAGACTAGTTGAATAACTGGACCATCAGCATTTGTGGGTTCGATTATAGGCTCAAAATGTCCAGAAACAAAGAACTTTCTTCTGAAACTCATCAGTCTATTCTTGTTCTGAGGAATGAAGGCTATTCCATTCGAGAAATTGTCAAGAAACTGAAGATCTCGTACAACGCTGTGTACTACTCCCTTCACAGAACAGCGCAAACTGGCTTTAAAGAGGAATGGGTGGCCCCGGTACACAATTGAGCAATAGGACAAGTACATTAGAGTGTCTAGTTTGAGAAACAGACGCCTCACAAGTCCTCAACTGGCAGCTTCGTTAAATAGTACCCGCAAAAGTTCTTTAACGAGTTACTATCAAATAGTACCCGCAAAACACCAGTCTCAACGTCAACAGTGAAGAGGCGACTCCGGGATGCTGGCCTTCTAGGCAGAGTTCCTCTGTCTAGTGTCTGTGTTCTTTTGCCATCTTAATCTTTTATTTTTATTGGCCAGTCTGAGATATGGCTTTGGCTTTGCAACTCTGCCTAGAAGGCCAGCATCCCGGAGACGCCTCTTCACTGTTGACGTTGGGACTGGTGTTTTGCGGGTACTATTTGATTGTAACTCGTTAAAGAACTTTTCCCGTGGTGCCCAAAATTCCTGATTAGTTAATTGTTACATTATTAATTTAATCAAGTAATAATTAAACGTAGTAGGTAATTATTCAATAAATAGCTGTCATCACATTAACATCACATTACATCACATCACATTGTCATGACAGGTGTTAGGGATTTCCTTCAACGAATAGAGGGGAAGTTTCACACTTCTCCAAAATATCACTCACAACATGCAGAGGGTCTTTGGGAGTGTGGTTTGCAGAGAGAGCGAGAGAGAGTGTGTGTGTGTCCGTGTGTGTCCGTGTAATGAATCAACAGAACTGGTTGTAATGAATCAACAGACCTGGTTGTAATGATTCTACAGAACTGGTTGTAATGATTCTACAGAACTGGTTGTAATGAACCAACAAAACTGGTTGTAATGAACCAACAGACCTGGTTGTAATGAATCAACAGACCTGGTTGTAATGAATCAACAGAACTGGTTGTAATGAATCAACAGAACTGGTTGTAATGAACCAACAGACCTGGTTGTAATGAATCAACAGACCTGGTTGTAATGAACCAACAGAACTGGTTGTAATGAACCAACAAAACTGGTTGTAATGAACCAACAGACCTGGTTGTAATGAACCAACAGACCTGGTTGTAATGAACCAACAGACCTGGTTGTAATGAATCAACAGAACTGGTTGTAATGAATCAACAGAACTGGTTGTAATGAATCAACAAAACTGGTTGTAATGAACCAACAGACCTGGTTGTAATGAATCAACAGAACTGGTTGTAGTCTGGTTTTATGACGTCATTTCAACCAGCGGTTTCCTGCTGGGTTTCACATATGGGTTGTTATTATGAAGTGTTTAGGATTAGGATTTCATGTCTATTTTTTTGTGATGAGCAAAACCGGAAATTGCTTCTCTGTGATGTTTTCAAGTAGGATCCCTGAGATGACTAATGAAGTAAATTATGGAAAATTCATTTTCAGCTATCTATATAAACTTTCTGTAGTGTTCTGACCATATTGGAACTCCCTGCTATATTTTGGTCTGGTCATAACATCTGTAAAGATTTTAAATAGACACTACAAAAACCTACAGAGGGGTTGCAGTTGTGTCACAAATCACCTAGCAACCACACCAGGCACCATGCTGGAAGACCAGAGTCAGTCTGGTGGATGTCCTTCAGTTGTACACCTGGCTGGCTGCGTTTTGCTACCACAGGAAACGTCGGGAAGATTGACCATTATTTCGTTTTTCTAAGGACCCAGAAAATGGAGGCAGTGGGACAACCTATTCAAGTAAGTGAAAATATTTTGAAAATTATAAACCATGTATTATCAGCTAGGTAGTGAGCTAGCTTGCTACAGGACGTTAGTGTGCACTTTAACTCAAATGAGCTGCTAACGTAATGTTAGCTAGCTAGCTAACTTTACATACTGTATACCTAGCTAAGTGAATAAATATCACCAGGTAGCTAACTTCATATTAGCTAGTTAGCTATATTGATGTATTTATTGTTGTAACTCCAAATGCATTTGTAGCTAGGTAGGTTGCAAGCTAACAGCCATGGAAGAGGGCGAAAGGATTAGCTAGCAGTTCCAGCTGTCAGAGAAGGAGAAAATATTCTACTCAGGAAAGGGCAAGTACCTTTGTGGGAAGATATTATGAAACTATTCTCCAGTTCCAGCCCCTAGTGAGAACCTGAGGACAAAGAGATATAGCAACAAAATATTCAGGGCTGTCTAACTTGAGTATAATTCAGGCTGTTTCTTTGTGATGTTTTCAGTCCTCATATAAAGAGAGCCGTCAAACCCTGTCTGCAGATGAAGAGGTCCCAATGAATGTCCCAAGAGAATACGGGTACAGTCTTGTATACCCTGGATTAGAACTGCACCTATGTAAACAAAAATGCAGTTTAAATCTCAATGTATACACCGATTACACCTGGAGCAGGCCAACCTTGCTGGGTGTGCACGCTTATGTTCCAGCCCAGCACTAAGACACCCGATTCAATAAATCAAACCTAATTAGTTAATAATCAAATGTGCTATTTCTGGGCTTGAACAGAAGTCTGCTCACCCAGCAGATCAGGGATCAGTGGAGCGAGGTTGGCCAACTCTGGTATTGACTTTTTAAAAAAAATTCAACTAAAAAGATGTTTTAGTAATAATAGCCTACTTGTTACTGAAATGTCTAATCTTTACATATGAGTTAGCTTACTAGTAGACTTTAAACTTATAGAAAAGTATTGAATCTTTGAAGTGAAGTGTTTTAATTGTTAACTTAAAACTGTTATTCAAGATGAACTAGTGTTAATGTTGATTGTGGAAAACCGTGGGGTGTTGGGTTGAGCGTGCAGAGATTAACGCAGAGACAGGGAGATTCTAGTCAGCAAACACAACTTTACTAGGCAATAAAATAAACATAATAAAATTGCGTAGGTTTGGCTCAGTCTTTCTTCTCAGCTTCTGCTCTGTGTCGGTCTCTCTCTGTTCTCCCTCGTTGTGTGCTACACTTCTCCTTTTATGTGGCCTCCACTGCTGGTTATCACTTTCCCCTAATTACCTCTACTTGGAGCCATCTGTGTTGGGGTGCCCAGCCCGTGTACTCCCAGCAGAGGAGGCCAACATCGCAGCACGTACCTCCCCTCTATTACCAAGGTAGACCTCCCGGGATACCACATACCCTCCTCCCTCCCTTAGCCCTGACCGGGAGAGAGACATGCTCAGGGCTAGGATTACATCCATCCCGGAGAGGGCGTCCGCATTGCCATGCTGGGTCCCCGACCTGTGGATGACAGAGAAGGAGAATCGCTGTAAGGACAGGAACCAGCGAGTGATACGGTCATTCGTGTCCTTACCTCTTGCCGTCCACACGGGGGGGGGCATGGTCAGTGATCAGGGTGAGCATGGTCAGTGATTAGGGTGAACTTCCTCCCGAGGAGGTAATACTTGAGTGTGTCCAGTGCCCACTTCACGGCGAGGCACTCCTTCTCAACAATCAAGTGCTTCTCCCTCGAGAGGAGCTTCCTTCTGACATACATGATTGGGTGCTCCTCGGCTTCCGGCTCTTGGGACAAGACGGCCCATTCCCCTGTGTCAGACGCGTCTGTCTTGACTAGGAGTTTTTTTTGAGAAGTCCGGGGTGACGAGTACAGAGTGCGAACATAGCACATCCTTCAGGGCCTGGAACGCCGCCTCTGTCCTCCGTCCATCACACCGTCTGGGGTAGTCGTGCCTTCTTTACGTCTATGAGGGAGAAGCTATTGCGGCAAAGTTAGGTACAAATCAACTGTAGTAGCCTGCTAACCCCAGGAACGACTTCACATTCCTCTTGGTTCGGGGGACCGGCCATTCCTTAATGGCAGTGATTTTTTTTTCTTGTGGCTTCACATTTCCCCGCCCAACTGGTAGCCCAGGTACACCACCTCGGTGTAGCCCAGCTTGCACTTTAGCATAACCACCACTGCCTGTAACCTAGTATGGCCGTTTACACACTTTTTCTCCAAGACGTGTATGGATATGGTGTTCCACGAGATCTGTGCGCCTGGCACCCTGGCAAACACTGCCGTATTCTGCTGGACCAACTCTCTGAGCTCTTGTCGTTGGGTCGGGCTGAGGTCTTCCCCCAAGGCAACTTTGATAGAGGGCGGGCTCTCATCCACCACTGCCTGTAACCTACAGAGATGGGACTCCCAACTGTCACTGTCCAACTGTCACTGTCATCCAAATAAGCAGCAGCATACTCACTGTGCATGCGCAGGATGCGGCCCATGAGTCGCTGAAAAGTCGCTGGGGCCCCGTGGAGCCCGAAAGGAAGAACCCGGTAGTGGTATAGCCCTCCCGGGGTGCAGAAGGCCACCTTCTCCCAGGAGGCCGCTGCCAGCGGCACCTGCCAGTACCCCTTCGTCAGGTCCAAGGTGCTGACGTATCTCGCCATCCAGCACTATAGGGCTAGACCACTCACTGTGAGACTCCTCCAGTACCCCCATCTCTAGCATTGTCATCACTTCCCGCTGGACCACCGCCCTCAGGGCTTTTGGTATCCAGTATGGCCGTTTACACACTTTTTCTCCCAGACGTGTATGGATATGGTGTTCCACGAGATCTGTGCGCCCGGCACCCTGGCGAACACTGCCGTATTCTGCTGGACCAACTCTCTGAGCTCTTGTCGTTGGGTCAGGCTGAGGTCTTCCCCCATGGCAACTTTGATAGAGGGCGGGCTCTGCTGTGTCCAAATTATGCACATCGCTGTCATCCTCTCCCTCATCTCCTCCACATGTTCCACCACGCTGCAAAGGGGAGATGGTTGCTCCTCCCAGACCTGCTTGGCTAGGTCCTGCAGTTTGCGGGGCCAACGGCCATACAGGAGCTCAAAGGGGGAGAACCCAGTGGACGGTTGGGGTACCTCGCGTGCTGAGAACATCAGGTGGGGCAGCAGCTGGTCCCAGTTCCTCCCGTCTCTCTCGATGACCTTATTCAGTATCTGTTTTAGGGTCTCATTGAAGCGTTCGGCTAGACCGTCCGTTTGTGGACAGTACACACTGGTCCTCACCTGTTTGATTTGTAATAGATTGCAGACATCTTTCATCACACGAGACATGAATGCGGTGCACTGGTCTGTCAGGATTTCCTGCAGAATGCCCACCCAGCTGAATAAATGGAAGAGCTCCCATGCAACACCTTTCGCATCCGCCGTGCGTATTGGATACCGGGTGGCCTAATCCGCGATTAACAGGATATATAGGTGTTTCCTATATATCCTGTTAACTACTTAGGGAGCAGTAAGGCGCCAAATTCAAAATCCAAACGTTGAATTATTAAACATTCATCAATATACAAGTGTTGCATAGTCATCAAAAGCTCTGATTCTTGGCAATATCACAGGGTTGTCAGATTTGAAAAAGGCTTTACGGCGAAAGCACAACATTTGATTGTTTGAGGATAGCCCCTCTGCATTAGCATAAATCCATAACCAAAGCGGGTCTCATAAAACGCATAAAATCGCTAATATAAAATCCCTTACCTTTCGAAGAACTTCTGCTGAGGGCTTCCCAACTGTCCAACGAAGACATCCAATGGTTATTTTGTTAGAAAAAGTCATTTATTATATCCATAAATCTCCATTTGGTTGGCGCGTTATGTTCATAAAATACAGTGTCCACTCGCCCATTGAACCGTGAAGAGAACACGTTCAACCTATACCTATACACTTGTCCAAGAACAATCAAACATCATTGATAATGTATGAACACTTTTATGTATATTTACTATAACATTTCAACCGGATTATAAACTGGATGATAGGAAAGGAAAAAAACACATCGTGCGCGAGCCTGTGAATGCGTCTCCTCTTCTGTTTACATCCGGTGACTAGTGCGTAATTCTTCTTCTATTGCCATCCAGAGCAACCTAACATCACCAAACACTGTCTAGAGACTGTTGACATCCAGTGGAAGCAATATGTACTGCAATCTTACTCCCATATATGGCTGTTTTCAATAGGGAGGGGTTCAAAATGAGGCAATGTGTCAAAAACACTTTTTCCAGGACAGAAATTCCTCGGGTTTTCGCCTGCTATATCAGTTCTGTTATACTCACAGACAATATTTTAACACTCTTAGAAACTTCAGTGTTTCCTATCCAATAGTCCTAATTATGTGCATATCCTAGTTTCTGGGCCTGAGTGGCAGGCCTTTTACTTTGGGCACGCCAGACTCTCCAAAACCGACACCTCAGCTGCCGCTCCCTTAAAAGTTAATCGTCACCCACTCAAATGGCACCCCTTTAATGGGCAAGGGAACCAAAGGGTTTCAATAATGTGCCCTCTGAGCTGTGATTTGGCACTCCGGGGAGCTATGGCAGTAGTCCTCCAAGATGCACTTGACTCCGGGCCAGTGGAACCGATTCCCGATCCGTTCCGTGGTTTTCTCCATCCCCCGGTGTGCCCCAAGCAGGTGGGTGTGGGCAAGCTGCAAGACAGTCCTAACATACTGTCTGGGTATGAGTAACAAGCCTTTCGTCTCCCCATTATGCTTTACTACCTGATACAATACATTATGCTTGATGTCGAAGTTGTTTGACCAGATACAATGCTATTATACAGAAAACAAATTGACAACAGAAGTTCAGAATGCTGACAGGGAAGGACACTCAACAAGCACAGCACTTACACAAATGACTTATTATTGGCTGAGTGAAATTGATGATACAATGATTGTGGGGGTTGTCTTCAGTGCAACTTTTGACATTATTGATCATAGTCCACTGCTGGAAGAACTTTTGTGTTATGGCTTTACACCCCCTGCTTTAATGTGGAAAAATAGTTACTTGTCTAACAGAACACAGAGGGTGTTCTTTAATGGAAGCCTATCAAATATAATCCAGTTACAATCAGGAATTCCCCAGGGTAGCTGTTTAGGCCCCTTTCTTTTTTCAATTTTTACTAACAATATGCAACTGACTTTGAGTAAAGTCAGTGGCCCGAATCCAGTCCTCCAGTTCAGTCCGACTCCAGTCCTCCAGTTCCCCAACAGCCCAACTCCAGTCCTCCTGTTCCCCCAACAGCCCAACGCCATTACTTCAGTTCTTCCAACAGCCCAACTCCAGTCCTCCAGTTCCCACAACAGCCCAACTCCAGTCCTCCAGTTCCCCCAACAGCCAAACTCCAGTACTCCAGTTCCCACAACAGCCCAACTCCAGTCCCCAAGTACCAACAGTCCAACTCCAGGCCTCCAGTTCCCCCAACAGCCCAACTCCGTTCCTCCAGTTCCCACAACAGCCCAACTCCAGTCCTCCAGTTCCAACAACAGCCCAACTCC
>QNTS01007457.1:4142-24172 GCA_003317085.1 Hucho hucho
TGGTCAGAATGTTTGTCTTAACTAGCCTGATAAGTCCAACATGTCTGATATGAACATTGACATAAACCCTCTACATACTTGAGTTTCTCCAGTCTGCAGTGTGGATCCTCCAGTCCAGCAGAGAGCAGTCTGACTCCTGAGTCTCCTGGGTGATTGTAGCTCAGGTCCAGCTCTCTCAGGTGTGAGGGGTTTGACCTCAGAGCTGAGACCAGAGAAGCACAGCCTTCCTCTGTGACTAGACAGCCTGACAGCCTGCAAAGAGTCAAATCATATTAAAATCACACTGCTATTCTTTGGTGGTGAAAATAGTGGCAGTATATTTTATCAACATATTCAGATACATCAGTGTCCTGAAACCTTCCATACCTATTCATAAATTAATATCTCATTATTAGAAATGACAAATTATCAAAGTATTGCTTGTAGATAGAAACATGTACAGTACAAATATTTGAGTAGACTGACCAGACCAGTTTAAACAGCAGTATCAGTCAAAAGACAGTGAGGTATCAGATTTAGATTGTATTGAGTATACAGTCCACACCATATCTATTTTGACAGTGAAGCTAACATTTTAAATGTGGCTCTATACTCCAACAGATAGGATTTCAGATCAAATGTTTCATATGAGGTGACAGTATATAATGTCACCTTTTATTTGAGGGTATTTTAATACATATCTGTTTCACCATTTAGAAATGAAAGCACTTTATGTATCTAGTCCCCCTATTTGAATAAGTCATAAGTATTCTGACCAATTCACTTATAGTGTATTAAAGTAGTCAAACGTTTAGTATTTGGTCCCATATTATTTGAACGCAATGACTACATCAAGCCTGTGACTGCCATGATAGAGAAAGATCATGAATGAATCATGAATAATAATGAGTGAGAGAGTTACAGAGGCTACAACAAAACATACTAACCTCTCACCATTAACCTCAAATAAAAGGTGACATTCTGGACTGTCACCTAATATGAAACATTCTATCTCAAATCCAAAATGCTGGAGCATAGCACCAAATGTAAAACTGTAAGCTTCACTGTCCAAACACATATGGTGTGGACTATGTGTGCCTGGTAAACACATGTGGATCTGGTGAACAGTTATCACTTGTTGACCAAATACAGGAATACTGACCTCAGAGTCTCCAGTTTACAGTGGGGATTCCCCAGTCCAGCAGAGAGCAGCTTCACTCCTGAATCCTTCAGGTCATTGTTACTCAGGTCCAGCTCTCTCAGGTGTGAGGGGTTTGACCTCAGAGCTGAGACCAGAGAAGCACAGCCTTCCTCTGTGACTAGACAGCCTGACAGCCTGACAAAGAGATCATCATGATTTCACAAACACACTGTTGATTTAACGAGTAGTGTAGAAGGACAATGGCAGATGCATTTGGTTTATTCTCCCAAACAACATATAGATTCACCTTCCGTCTCCTAGAACTGTATGGTAATAATGTTATACTAATGTGAAAATCAATGCATTTATTCAATATGTTATTCAATATAACGATCAATGAAGCCTTTTGTAAGTGTGATTGATATGTGAAAATGAACATAGAATATCCAGTTGCTTAACTGTAACACCCCCAGAGTCCTGTGGTGAAACGACTGCTGTGCCAGGTATTGGACAACAACTTTTGTCCTGTGTTTGCATGTGTGTGTGTCCAGTGTGTATGTGTTAGTGTGTGTCCAGTGTGTATGTGTTAGTGTGTGTCCAGTGTGTTTCCAGTGTGTCCAGTGTGTATGTGTTAGTGTGTGTCCAGTGTGTTTCCAGTGTGTCCAGTGCGTGTGTGTGTGTGTGTCTATTGTGTTTGTCCAGTTTGTCCAGTCTGTGTTTGAGAGGACACACACACACTGGACATACACAAACACACACACACTGGAAACACACACACACACACTGGAAACACACACACACACTGGACACACAGTCAGCATATAACTTTGTCCAAGTGGTGGTCAGAATGTTTGTCTTAACTAGTCTGATAAGTCCAACATGTCTGATATGAACATTGACATAAACCCTCTACATACTTGAGTTTCTCCAGTCTGCAGTGTGGATCCTCCAGTCCAGCAGAGAGCAGCTTCACTCCTGAATCCTTC
The DNA here is from genome assembly GCA_003317085.1 of Hucho hucho. Taxonomy (NCBI): domain Eukaryota; kingdom Metazoa; phylum Chordata; class Actinopteri; order Salmoniformes; family Salmonidae; genus Hucho; species Hucho hucho. Next base: position 6,249 of record QNTS01007457.1, read on the forward strand.
AGGTCATTGTTACTCAGATCCAGCTCTCTCAGGTGTGAGGGGTTTGACCTCAGAGCTGAGACCAGAGAAGCACAGCCTTCCTCTGTGACTAGACAGCCTGACAGCCTGCAAAGAGTCAAATCATATTAAAATCACACTGCTGTTCTTTGGTAGTGAAAATAGTGGCAGTATATATATTTAAACATATTCAGATACATTAGCTAACATTTTAAATGTGGCTCTATACTCCAACATTTTGGACTTCAGATCAAATGTTTCATATGAGGTGACAGTATATAATGTCACCTTTTATGAGGGTATTTTCATAAATTTCTGTTTCACCGTTTAGAAATAAAAGCACTTTATGTATCTAGTCCCCTCATTTGAAGAAGTCATAAGTATTCTGACCAATTCACTCATAGTGTATTAAAGTAGTCAAAAGTTTAGTATTTGGTCCCATATTCCTTGAATACAATGACTACATCAAGCTGGTTGTGTTTTGGGTTGTTTTGCCCAATAGTAAATGAATGGTGGATGATGACTGGAGTAATATTCTGTCTAAGTGATTAGATAACATGTTTCTAAACACGACTAAATTAATCCTAATTAAGACAAATCATGAATCAATCATGCATAATAATGAGTGAGAAAATTACAGAGGCCACAACAAAACATGCCAACCTCTCACCATTACCAATAACAGAGGATTACAACAAAACACGCTAACCTCTCACCATTACCAATAACAGAGGATACAACAAAACACGCTAACCTCTCACCATTACCAATAACAGAGGATACAACAAAACACGCTAACCTCTCACCATTACCAATAACAGAGGCTACAACAAAACACGCTAACCTCTCACCATTACCAATAACAGAGGCTACAACAAAACANCACCCAAGATTTGACGGTACATGGCCCCGTCCATCGTCCCTTTGATGCGGTGAAGTTGTCCTGTCCCCTTAGCAGAAAAACACCCCCAAAGCATAATGTTTCCACCTCCATGTTTGACGGTGGGGATGGTGTTCTTGGGGTCATAGGCAGCATTCCTCCTCCTCCAAACACGGTGAGTTGAGTTGATGCCAAAGAGCTCCATTTTGGTCTCATCTGACCACAACACTTTCACCCAGTTGTCCTCTGAATCATTCAGATGTTCATTGGCAAACTTCAGACGGGCATGTATATGTGCTTTCTTGAGGAGGTGGACCTTGCGGGCGCTGCAGGATTTCAGTCCTTCACGGCGTAGTGTGTTACCAATAGTTTTCTTGGTGACTATGGTCCCAGCTGCCTTGAGATCATTGACAAGTTGTAGTTCTGGGCTGATTTCTCACCGTTCTCATGATCATTGCAACTCCACGAGGTGAGATCTTGCATGGAGCCCCAGGTCGAGGGAGATTGACAGTTCTTTTGTGTTTCTTCCATTTGCGAATAATCGCACCAACTGTTTTTACCTTCTCACCAAAATGCTTGGCGATGGTCTTGTAGCCCATTCCAGCCTTGTGTAGGTCTACAATCTTGTCCCTGACATCCTTGGAGAGCTCTTTGGTCTTGGCCATGGTGGAGAGTTTGGAATCTGATTGATTGATTGCTTCTGTGGACAGGTGTCTTTTATACAGGTAACAAGCTGAGATTAGGAGCACTCCCTTTAAGAGTGTGCTCCTAATCTCAGTTTGTTACCTGTATAAAAGACACCTGGGAGCCAGAAATCTTTCTGATTGAGAGGGGTCAAAATCTTATTTCCCTCATTAAAATGCTAATCAATTTATAACATTTTTCACATGCGTTTTTCTGAATTTTTTTGTTGTTATTCTGTCTCTCACTGTTCAAATAAACCTACCATTAAAATTATAGACTGATCATTTCTTTGTCAGTGGGCAAACATACAAAATCAGCAGGGGATCAAATACTTTTTTCCCTCACTATATATATATATATATATATATATATATATATATATATATACAAAACTAGTCATTAAGTTAAACCCCTTTCAGCTAACACCTGCATGGATGAACGCCTTTGAGCAGGTGGATTACTGAACAAAACGCGCCAACCAAACAGAGCTTTAAGGATATAAAGAGGGACTTTATTGAACAAAAGGACCATTTATTGTGTAGCTGGGACCCTTCGGATTGCCATCAGTTAAAGATCTTCAAAGGTAAGCAATTTATTTTATTGCTATTCTAAGCTTTTGAAGATTGTGCAACACTTGTATTTTCATAAATGTTTTATATTACTACTTTTGTATTTTGAAGTTGGCGCTCTGTATTTTGAAGTTGGCGCTCTGAAGGCAGTTAAATTCCATGTGACCGTTTAGTCACGGTAATTTGGCATGAAAATGAACCACGGGAAAAGCGTCCTCCACTATAAGTGCATAGATTTATTATTTCCCGCTGCCCCCGTTTCGAGACAGGTGCATGATATGGCCCATTCTAAATCAAAACAAATTTCACACATATATTATTTAGTACATGTAAAGATAAGATTAAATCAATTATAGTCTGATGGGTGATAATATTAGCCAATCACTAGTGAATGATGCCCGGCATAAGAAACAATGCCTTTTTTTTGCGACTTTTTGTGAATCATAGTCACACAGCCCATAGGCCTATATGTTTTGGTAAGGTTTGTGTCACAACTAGTGGCAAAATAACTTCTTAAAATTAGGCACATTAATCCACTTTACAAGGGGTGTAGAGCATAACAGGCATTAATAAGCAGCGCATGAGTTTCAAGTTTGGGGAAGATAATTTTCACCATAAAAATTCACCTTTATAATAAAAGCATTACATGCATAATTGCATTTGCGTTCACTTCTGATAATGGTGTTTTCCCACTAATGGAACATTTGCGCTTATTGCCTACTGCCATGTGCGCATTGCTGCGCTTATAATGTGAAGAAATAGCCTAATAGTTTATCAACAATTTATGCTAAACATCCTGATCTGTTTCTTCAGCTGCAATGAGTTAAACAGCTTTTTTGATGCTAGTGGTTGCATTAATTTGGGATCTATCGCATCTCACAACTGTCCAATATTTATTTGGGCTATGTTTAGATTTTTTATACATTGCAAGGCTGCGTGATGTGACTCTAATGATGATTTGAAAGGCAGGAGCTCTACTTTGTTCTTTCCACAGGCTGAACACACTACATCAGTCATTCACAATTTGAGTTCAGGAGTAAAGTTCAGGAGTAAAAATGTGCTTAACATGTCACATAATATGTTGCATGGACTGCAATAAACATGTTTAACATAATTGTTCAATGACTACCTCAGCTCTGTACGCCACACATGCAATTATCTGTAAGTTCCCTCAGTCGTGCAGTGAATTTCAAACAGCCTGTGAGAAAGACCCAATCAGGTGAAGGAGAGCCATATGAGTGAAAGGTGCTTCGGAGCCGCAGCACTCAGGGAGAAGGTCACAACGCAGCACTACGGGCCACGGCCAAAAGGGATGGATTTTTTTGGGGTCCATTATGTCCACACAAAGGGGATGCCACCATGAAATTTGAGGCATTATCAAGTGCTTGTCAATTTGTGAATGAGAGACTGATGAAGTGTGTACAGCCTGCGAAAAACAAGCTAAACTTTTTCCAAATCATTAGAGTCACAACATGCAGCCTAATAATGTATAAAAATCGAATTATAGTCCAGCATTTGTAGAACAACTAAAGTTACGTTAATAACTCTAAATTAAGCATATTTAATTTTTCCTTTATTTTACTAGGCAAGTCAATTAAGAACAAATTCTTATTTTCAATGATGGCCTAGGAATAGTGGGTTAACTGGCTGTTCAGGGGCAGAACGACAGATTTGTACCTTGTCAGCTCGGGGAATTGAACTTACAACCTTTCGGTTATTAGTCCAACGCTCTAACCACTAGGATACCCTGCCGCCCCAGAATACTTATATCTTTGTTAGGGCCCAGGGGCAGTGTTCGGAGGTTCGGAGAGTCTGGCGTGCCCAAAGTAAAATGTCTGTTACTCAGGCCCAGAAACTAGGATATGCACATTAGTGGTATTGGATAGGAAACACTCTGAAGTCTCTAAAACTGTTAAAATAATGTCTTTGAGTATAACAGAACTGATTTGGCAGGCAAAAACCAGAGGAAAATCCATCCGGAAAATGGGATTTGTGACGTCATACTTTTTCCTTGGACATGCTATTCATTTCACAGTGATTTAGCTCCCAGATTGCAGTTCCTATGGCTTCCACTAGATGTCAACAGTCTTTAGACAAGGTTTCAGGCTTGAAAAACCAAGGAGTAAGAGCTGTTTTTCCAAGTGGACTCTGGAGTGGACTATACTGTTTGGCATGCGTGTCAGAGAGCGCACACTTCGTTTTTTTCCTTTTCTGATGAGCAGGTTATATTCCGTCTGAAATATTATCGTTTATATACATATTAGGGTACCAGAGGATCGATTAGAACGTTGTTTGAGTTGTTTAGACAAAGTTTATATGTATCTTTTTTCGGTTTTGTTTGTATGTAATGTAACTGTGGATTACTGAACAAAACGCGCCAACCAAACTGAGCTTTTGGGATATAAAGAGGGACTTTATCGAACAAAAGGACCATTTATTGTGTAGCTGGGACCCTTTTGATTGCCATCAGAGGAAGATCTTCAAAGGTAAGCGATTTGAGTTTTGTTACACCTGTGCAGGTTATGTTATTATGCTAATGGGGGAAGTATGCGGGGCGCTGTCCTCAGACAATCAAATGCTATGCTTTCACCATAAAGCCTTTTTGAAATCTGACAATGTTGTGAGATTACCAAGATTCTAAGCTTTTGAATGGTGTGCAACACATGTCTTTTCATGAATGTTTAATATTACAATTTTTGTCATTTGAATTTCGCGCTCTGCATTTTACCGGATCCCTAAGAAGTTTGTTAACCGCTCAACACAGAATAGCCGCATGTGCGCACTCCCTCAAATCTTTGAGAAATAATCCTTTCTATTTTATTTAGATTTGTTCAATTATATTCTTCATACTATAAAATAATTCAATATATTGCCACAGAATTCTAAGCAAATCTTGTCTGCTAAATGAACTAGTGTAGCCCATAGCCAACATAAGGATAACTCAGAGTATGCTATTCTGTTCTTCTGAGATAGATTACATTTTCTTCAAATCATGCTTCTTTAGACCTGTCTAAAATAAATAATGGATTTATTGTGAAGGTGTAGGCTATATTACATGGGTGTATTATACTTTTTAAAATGTGGATGTTCAAAAGGTCTGCATAAGTGGCTTGTAGGCTATGTGTGGAAGCCTGGAGATGCTAAATGTGTTTATGTTAATTGCGGGTCAATTAACGTGAGATCGACAGTTATTTGCATGACAATCATCGTCTGACAAAATTTTGTGACCGCCACAGCCCTACTCCTCCATAGCCTTGGTTTCGGCCACCAACAGGGTAGATGCGGCCGGGCAGAGGTGCAGACCCTGCAAGCAGTTTGATGGCACAGTCCCAGGGGTGATGAGGAGGGAGACAAGTGGCGCAGGTCTTGGAAGAAAACGAAGATCTTGGTATACCTCCGGGATGTTGGGCTGAAGGGCAACCACAGGACTCTCAACAGACGTAGAACCACAGGGAAAGAGTAAGCAGGTCTTCTGGCATTCGGGTGCCCAGTCAGTGATTTTCATCCTCGGCCATGAGATGGTGGGGTTATGACATTGAAGCCATGGGAGACTGAGGATGATCTTCTGTACAGGTGCACTGATGATGAGGAAAGGAAGGCTTTCTTGATGTATGGACTCCACGGTGAGGGTGAGTGGTGCTGTGATGTGTGTGACTGTCCCAGATCTCAGTCGTTTACTATCCGGTGCTTGAACCGGACAAGGAGAGGAGACTGGGTGTGAGGGGATGTTAAGGGAGAAGGCGAGGGCCTGGTCAATAAAATTCCCCACGGCACCGGAGTCCACTAGAGCTGTAGAAACAAAACATAAACGACAGCCAGCCAGTGAAATTGTTACTAGGAAAGGTTTGGCAGAAAGTGATGGTGATGGAATACTCACACCTAGCCCGTTCAGTCAGCAGAGAAATAACCGTGGCAACCTTGGACGTCTCGGTGTTGGGTTCCCATCTGATGAGCGAAATAGAGGGAGCACTGGAGTAGGAAGCCAAGGCATTTCAATGGAGTCCCATCATATTTGTCCTGGAGGGACAATTAGGCATCGCTGCCCAGGATGGGGTGCTGGCTCGCTGGGTCGGCTTGTGGTAGAGAATCCTCCACTTTTTGAAGACGACGCCCCTTGAGTAATGTCGACTCGTTGAAGAACACGGAGGACCTCATCCATAGCCATCCCCAAATGAGCCAGCTGGTCATGGTGTTGACGAAGTAGGTGTCCCTGTTCACCAACAATCTGGGAGATGTCTTGGTTAACTGCTGCTTCCATTTGTAGAGGTATTATTCTGTAATGTAGACACAGGGAGTCAGGAAGCAGGTGCAGTTAGTGAGTTTAATAATAACGAACATGGCACGATACAAAACAAGAGAAGCATATGACATAGAAACATGATGACTGATAACTACCTGATGACTGATAACAATAGAGTGCTATATAAAGGGTAAGTAATAAAGGGACTAATGATGTCCACGTGTGACTAATGATGAGAAGCAGATGTGCGTAAAGATGGGTTGCCAGGACCGGTGGTTAGTACACCGGTGACGTCGAGCACCGGAGCGGGGGAGCGGGAGTGGACGTGGCACACTGGCCTACACACAATATCCCATAATGTCAAAGTGGAATTATGCTTTTTGAAATGTCTTATTTAAATAAATAAAAAATAATAAATAAGAAAAAAGGGGCTGAGGGGCTTCCTGAGTGGCGGTCTAAGGCACTGCATCGCAGTTCTTGAGGCGTCACTACAGACCTGGGTTCGATCCCGGGCTGGCTGCGACCGGGAGACCCATGAGGCAGCGCACAGTTGGCCCAGCATCATCCGGGTTAGGGGAAGGTTTGGCCAGCCGGGATGTCCTTGTCATATCACGCTCTAGCGAATCCTGTCGAATCCCGCTAACACGGTCGCCAGTTGTACGGTGTTTCCTCCTCCGGCTTGGCAGGGTCGTGTTTCGGTGGACACATGGCTCTCAAACCTTCGCCTCTCCTGCATCTGTACGAGAGTTGCAGCGATGGGACAAGAATGTAACTACCAATTGGATATCATGACATTGGGGAGAAAACATAAAAATAAATAAATAATTAAGTTATAAAACAAAAACAAAAAATTATCTTGAGTAAATAAGTATTTAACCACTTTGTTATGGCAAGCCTAAATAAGTTCAGGAGTAAACATGTGCTTAACAAGTCACATAATAGGTTGCATGACTACCTCATCTCTGTACCCCACACATGCAATTATCTGTAAGGTCCCTCAATTGAGCAGCAAATTTCAAACACAGATTAATCCACAACGGCCAGGGAGGTTTTCTAATGCCTTGAGAAGAAAGGCATCTATTGGTAGATGTGTCAACAACAAAAAACAACAGACATTGAAAATCCGTTTGAGCATGGTGAAGTTACTAATTACACTTTGGATGGTGTATCAATACACCCAGTCACTATGAAGATACAGACGTCCTTCCTAACTTAGTTGCCGTAGAGGTAGAAAACCGCTCAGGGATTTCACCATGAGGCTAATGGTGACTTTAAAACAGTTACAGAGTTTAATGGCTGTGATAGGAGAAAACTGAAAACGTTGTAGTTAGTCCACAATACTAACCTAATTGACAGACTGAAAAGAAGGAAGCTTGTACAGAATAAAATATTCCAAAACATGCATCCTGTTTACAACAAGGCACTAAAGTAATACTGCAACAAATGTGGCAAAGAAATTAACTTTTTGTCCTGAAAACAAAGTCTTAATTCCAATACAACACATTAATGAGCACCACTTTCCATATTTTCAAGCACAGGAGGTTGGTGGCACCTTAATTGGGGAGGACGGGCTCATGGTAATGGCTGGAGCGGAACAGGGGGAATAGTATCAAATAAAGCAAACACATGGTTTCCATTTGTTTGATGCCATTCCATTCGCTATGTTCCAGCCATGTTTATGAGCCATCCTCCCCTAAGCAGCCTCCACTGTTTTCAAGCATAGTGGTGGCTGCATCATGTTATGGGTATGCTTGTAATCATTAGGGACTGGGGAGTTTTCACAATAATAAAGAAACAGATTGGAAGAAAGCACAGGCAAAACCTGATTAAGACTGCTTTCTACCAGAAACTAGGAGATGAAAATACCTTTAAATAGGACAATAACCTAAAACACATGGCCAAATCTACACTGGAGTTGCTTACCAAGAAGACAGTGAATATTCCTGAGTGGCAGTTCCTCAATTTTGAATATTCCTCAGTTTTGACTTAAATCTATTTGATAATCTATGGCAAGAACTGAACATGGTTGTGTAGAAATGATCAACAAACAATTTGACAGAGTTTGAAAATAATATTGGGCAAATTTTGGACACTCCAGACTCACAGCTGTAATTTTCTGGTCACAACTTGTAGACTTGTTTACGTGCTGCCGTGCGGTTTGTTGCTAACCTTACTTTTCTACCTTTTCTAACTTTACGGATTTTACTTTTTAATTACTGCTTTATATGTTTATTATTTCCCTCACTCAACTTTTTTCATTCAACTTTTTCACCCCGGACGCTTTATCTGGATGTGGTTCGTCAGGACCTCCACCAGCCGGAGCTAAGTAGTAACATTAAAATTATGGCATCTAATTGCAGTCGCTGTCATCATAATATACAGGAGAACGATCGCCTTATGGCGAGGATAGCCGTACTGCAAGCCCAGCTTCAGACGCAATCGTTAGGCAAGGGTAATTTAAGTGTAGGAAGGGATGAAACCGCGTCTGTGCCACCAATAAGTACAGATAGTAGCATCAATCCCCTCACACAGTCCCCGCAGCTGGACAATTTTCTCATAGCTTCTGGAAGAAAATGCTGTAAGAATGCTCAACCGGTGACGCTCATTCAGCCAACAGAAACTTTCAACTGGTTCTCCCCATTAAGCAACGGGTCGGAGTCAGAGGCCAAGCCTTCTCTGGTCTCTCCTCCTCCCGTTACGGGGTCTGAGACGCCGAAGCCTCCCACCATTAGCTCTGACAAATTGAAAACCCTAGTCATTGGTGACTCCATGACCCGTAGTATTAGACTTAAAATGTATCATCCAGCGATCATACACTGTTTACCAGGGGGCAGGGCTACCGACGTTAAGGCTAATCTGAAGATGGTGCTGGCTAAGGCTAAAACTGGCGAGTGTAAAGAGTATAGGGATATTGTTATCCACGTCGGCACCAACAATGTTAGGATGTTAGCCAGCCTGCTGACTTAGTGGAGTCTGCCACTAGCACAGTCAGTGTAGTCAGCTCAGCTATCCCCATTGAGACCGTATATGTGCCTTGATCTAGGTTGGGCAAAATGTTCGCCTTAGCAATCTCACTGGAATAAAAACCTCCTCCATTCCTGTCATTATTGAAAGAGATTGTGATATCTCACATCTCAAAATAGGGCTACTTAATGTTAGATCCCTCACTTCCAAGGCAGTTAGAGTCAATGAACTAATTACTGATCATAATCTTGATGTGATTGTCCTGACTGAAACATAGTTTAAACCTGATGAATTTACTGTGTTAAATGAGGCCTCTCCTCCTGGTTACACTAGTGACCATATCCCCCACACATCCCGCAAAGGGGGAGGTGTTGCTAACATTTACGATAGCAAATTTCAGTCTACACAAGAAAAATCAACTGCGATTTCGTCTTTTGAGCTTCTAGTCATGAAATCTAGGCAACCTACTCAATCCCCTTTTATAGCTACTGTTTACAGGCCTCCTGGGCCGCATACAGCTTCCTCACTGAGTTCCCTGAATTCCTATCGGATCTTGTAGTCATGGCAGATAATATTCAAATTTTTGGTGACTTTAATATTCACATGGAAAAGTCCACAGACCCACTCCAAAAGGCTTTTGTAGCTGTCATCAACTCAGTGGGTTTTGTCCAACATGTCTCTGGACCTACTCACTGCCACAGTCATACTCTGGACCTAGTTTTGTCCCGTGGAATAAATGTTGTGGATCTTAATCTTTTTCCTCATAATCCTGGACTATCAGACCACCATTTTATTAGGTTTGCAATCGCAACAAATAATCTGCTCAGACCCCAACCAAGGATCATAAAAAGCCGTGCTATAAATTCTCGGACAACCCAAAGATTCCTAGATGCCCTTCCAGACTCCCTCCACCTACCCAAGGACGTCAGAGTACAAAAATCAGTTAACCACCTAACTGAGGAACTCAATTTAGCCTTGCGTAATACCCTAGATGCAGTCGCACCCCTAAAAACAAAAAACATTTGTCATAAGAAACTAGCCCCCTGGTATACAGAAAATACCCGAGCCCTGAAGCAAGCTTCCAGAAAATTGGAACGGAAATGGTGCTACACCATAGTCTTCCGACAAGCTTGGAAAGACAGTACCGTGCAGTATCGAAGAGCCCTCACTGCTTCTCGATCATCAAATTTTTCCAACTTAATTGAGGAAAATAAGAACAATCCAAAATGTATTTTTTATACTGTCGGAAAGCTAACTAAAAAGCAGCATTCCCCAAGAGAGGATGGCTTTCACTTCAGCAGTGATAAATTCCTGAGCTTCTTTGACGAAAAGATAATGGTCATTAGAAAGCAAATTATGGACTCCTCTTTAAGTCTGCGTATTTCTCCAAAGCTCAGTTGTCCTGAGTCTGCACAACACTGCCAGGACCTAGGATCAAGGGAGACACTAATGTTTTTTAATACTATATCTCTTGACACATTGATGAAAATAGTAATGGCCTCTAAACCTTCAAGCTGCATACTGGATCCTATTCCAACTAAACTACTGAAAGAGCTGCCTCCTGTACTTGGCCCTTCTATGTTGAACATAATAAACGGCTCCCTATCCACCGGATGTGTACCAAACTCACTAAAAGTGGCAGTAACAAAGCCTCTCTTGAAAAAGCCAAACCTTGACCCAGAAAATATTTTTAAAAATATCGGCCTATATCGAATCTCCCATTCCTCTCAAAACTTTTTGAAAAAGCTGTTGCACAGTAACTCAATGCCTTCCTGAAGACAAACAATGTATACGAAATGCTTCAGTCTGGTTTTAGACCCCATCATACCACTGAGACCTTGTGAAGGTGGAAAATTACCTTTTAATGGCGTCAGACTGAGGCTCTGCATCTGTCCTCATGCTCCTAGACCTTACTGCTGCTTTTGATACCATCGATCACCACATTCTTTTGGAGAGATTGGAAACCCAAATTGGTCTACACGGACAAGTTCTGGCCTGGTTTAGATCTTATCTGTAGATGGTTTGTCCTCTGACAAATCAACTGTAAATTTCGGTGTTTCTCAAGGCTCCGTTTTAGAACCACTATTGTTTTCACTATATATTTTACCTCTTGGCGATTCGGAAACACAATTGCCCTCCCTGGAAGCCTGTGTTTCAGACATAAAGAAGTGGATGGTGGCAAATCTTCTACTTTTAAAAACAGAGATGCTAGGTCTCAAGAAATAATGAGATCTTCTGTTGAATCTGACAATTAATCTTGATGGCAACTGAGCTGCCACAAACTTAGAGTATTGAAACATCATCCTGAGATGTTTTGAAACATGACATGGTGTGTTGTAACACTACTTAATCAAGAGTTGTGCAACACCATGCCAGGGACAGCGAGCACTAACAGAAAGGTTTAAAAAAACGATGATGGTGTTTCGAGTTCTGTTTACTGAGGAATTAGATCCCTTCTTCTGTAGTTTCCAATTCCTATAAATGGGATTCCATTCTCTTGTTGTTTATTCCCTTCTCTTATTGTTTATTCCCTTCTCTTATACCATCGATCACCACACAATTAATCCATGCTTTTGTCACTTCTAGATTAGACTACTGCAATGCTCTACTTTCCGGCTACCCGGATAAAGCACAAAATTAACTTCAGTTAGTGCTAAACACGGCTGCTAGAATCTTGACTGCAACCAATTTGTTTTATTATATTACTCTAGTGCTAGCCTCTCTACACTGGCTTCCTGTTAAGGCTAGGGCTGATTTCAAGGTTTGACTATTAACCTACAAAGCATTACATGGGCTTGCTCCTACCTATCTTTCCGATTTGGTCCTGCCGTACATACCTACATGTATGCTACGGTCACAAGATGCAAGCCTCCTTACTGTCCCTAGAATTTCTAAGAATAACAGCTGGAAGCAGGGCTTTCTCCTATAGAGCTCAATTTTTATGGAATGGTCTGCCTATCCATAGGAGAGACGCAGACTCGGTCTCGAACTTTAAGTCTTTATTGTAGACTCATCTCTTCAGTAGGTCCTATGATTGAGTGTAGTCTGGCCCAGGGGTGTGAAGGTGAACGGAAAGGCACTGGAGCAACAATCTGCCCTTGCTGTCTCTGCCTGGCTGGTTCCCCTCCCTCCACTGGGATTCTCTGCCTCAAACCCTATTCCGGAGGCTCAGTCACTGGCTTACTGGTCCTCTTCCATACCATCCCTAGGAGGGGTGCGTCAATTGAGTGGTTGAGTCACTGACGTGATCGTCCTGTCCGGGTTGGCGCCCCCCCTCGGGTTCGTGCCGTGGGGTGGAGATCTTTGTGGACTATACTCGGCCTTGTCTCAGGATAGTAAGTTAGTAAGAGTATTTCCCCTGTCTTATCCGGTGTCCTGTGTGAATTTAAGTATGCTCTCTCTAATTCTCTCTCTCTCTTTTTCTTTCTCTTTCTCTTTCTCTTTCTCTTTCTCTTTCTCTCAGAGGACCTGAGCGCTAGGACCATGCCTCTGGACTACCTGGCCTGATGACTCCTTGCTGTCCCCAGTCCACCTGGTCGTGCTGCTGCTCCAGTTTCAACTGTTCTGCCTGCGACTATGGAACCATTGCATGTTCACCGGATGGGCTACTTCGTCCCAGACCTGCTGTTTTAAACTCTCTAGAGACAGCAGGTGTGGTAGAGATACTCTGAATGATCGGCTATGAAAGGCCAACTGACATCTACTCCTGAGGTGCTGACCTGTTGCACCCTCTACAACCACTGTGTAGAGGGTGCAACAGGTCAGCACTGCTATTATCTGACCCTGTGTCACGTTCAGGCCTGATATTTATAGGCTGGCGTGTTTAGTTTCGTTTTGGTGTAGGGTTTTTTTGTTCTAGGTGTTGTGTTTCTATGTTGGGGTAACGGTTCCCAATTAGAGGCAGCTGAGGTTCGTTACCTCTAATTGGGAACCATATATATGTTTGTAGTTTTCAGAGGGGTTTTGTGGGTTATTGTTTGAGCATAGCTTTGTTTGTGTTGTTAGTTATGTTTCAACGTTACGATCTTCGTTTTCCGTTAGTTATTTTTCCCAGTTACGTCCTTTAATGAAATGTATACTGGAAGCATCGCTGCGTCTTGGTCCGTCGCTCAAGGAGTTTGTGACAGAATAACCCACCAAAAAAGGACCAAGCAGCGAGAGAACCGGGAGTACTGGACCTGGGTGGAGGAATTGTTTAGAGGGGGACCCTGGACCCAGCCTGGAGAGTATCGCAATCCAAGAGAGGAGCTGGAAGCAGCGGCGGCGGAGCGGCGCTATTACGAGGAGAAATATGGAGCGTGGAACCCGGAGAGGGAGAGATATGATGGGACTCGCCTGGCGCGGAAACCCGAGAGGCAGCCCCCAACATTTTTTTTGGGGGGGACACATGGGGAGTTTGGCCGGTTCAGGACGGACTCCTGAGCTAACTCCTCGTGCTCTTTGGAGGGAGCGTTGGAGGGAGCGTCGCACTGGTAAGACGCCGTGCTATGCAATTTTGCGCACGGTGTCTCCAGTGCGCGTTCACAGCCAGGTGCGAGAGATTCCAGCTCCACTCATCTGTCAGGGGAGGGTGAGTGTGCAGCCTGGAGGAGTGGTGCCGGCTCTGCGCGCTAGGTCTCCAGTACACCTTCTGGGACCGAGATATCCTGCACCGGTTCTGCGTGTGGGGGCTCCGTTTCGCATCCACAGCCCACTGCGTGACATTCCAGCTCCCATCATCCGTGAGGCAAGGGTGAGTGAACAGCCGGGGAGAGAAGTACCGGCTCCACGCACCAGGTCCCCTGTAAGCTTAGATAGCCCAGTACGTCCAGTCCCTGCTCCGCGCACCAGGCCCCCTGTGCGCTTAGAGAGTCCAGCACGTCCTGTTCCGGCTCCGCGCACCAGGCCCCCTGTGCGCTTAGAGAGTCCAGCACGTCCTGTTCCGGCTCCGCGCACCAGGCCCCCTGTGCGCTTAGAGAGTCCAGCACGTCCTGTTCCGGCTCCGCGCACCAGGCCCCCTGTGCGCTTAGAGAGTCCAGCACGTCCTGTTCCGGCTCCGCGCACCAGGCCCCCTGTGCGCTTAGAGAGTCCAGCACGTCCTGTTCCGGCTNGAAGGTCCCCAGTCCGGAACCTCCAGCGAAGGTCCCCAGTCCGGAACCTCCAGAGAAGGTCCCCAGTCCAAAACAAACTGTTCCGGCAAATAGCCCAGGGCCTCCGGTGTGGGACCCCGAGCCAGCACGGCCGGCACCGGAGCCGCCACCTGGGACAAGGAGGCCCACCCGAAGACCCCCCCAATGGACTTTTGGCGCGGTCAGAGTCCGCGCCTTTGGGGGGGGTACTGTCACGTTCAGGCCTGATATTTATAGGCTGGCGTGTTTAGTTTCGTTTTGGTGTAGGGTTTTTTTGTTCTAGGTGTTGTGTTTCTATGTTGGGGTAATGGTTCCCAATTAGAGGCAGCTGAGGTTCGTTACCTCTAATTGGGAACCATATATATGTTTGTAGTTTTCAGAGGGGTTTTGTTGGTTATTGTTTGAGCATAGCTTTGTTTGTGTTGTTAGTTATGTGTCAACGTTACGATCTTCATTTTCCGTTTGTTATTTTTCCCAGTTACGTCCTTTAATAAAATGTATACTGGAAGCATCGCTGCGTCTTGGTCCGTCCCTCAAGGAGTTCGTGACACCCTGCTGGTCATCTATAAACATTTTAACATCTTGGCCATGTTCTGTTATAATCTCCACCCGGCACAGCCAGAAGAGGACTGGCCACCCCTCATAGCCTGGTTCCTCCCTAGGTTTCTTCCTAGGTTCTGGCCTTTATAGGGAGTTTTTCCTAGCCGCCGTGCTTTTACACCTGCATTTCTTGCTGTTTGGGGTTTTATGCTGGGTTTCTGTACAGCACTTTGTGACATCAGCTGATGTAAGAAGGGCTTTATAAATACATTTGATTGATACATTTGACTAATCACTGCCAAAGTGCATCTAACATGTATTGACTCAGGGGTGTGAATACTTATGAAAATGAGATATTTCTGTATTTCTTTTTCAATACATTTGCTAAAATGTCTAAAAACATGTTTTCTCTTCGTCATTATGGGGCATTGTGTGTAGATGGTGAGATATTTGTATTTATTTAATTCATTTTGAATTCAGGCTGTAAAACAACAAAATGTGGAATAAGTCAAGGGGTATAAAAACTGTTCTAATATACAACTTTGCAAAACACAGCTCTCCTGTAATCAGTTAATACAAACCGTACAGTACTTGCAAGAACAGCCAAAAATCTGTCTCAAATCAGATTTCCTAAATTACATTAAAAGGAATAATCGTTTTAATATGATATTTAACAGGATTCCTGGCTGATCTAATTTTATTGAATGAAAAACCCCTTTGAGGGATGTTAATGAATATTTGTTTTGTCAGAGAATTGATTTCCTGTGGCTTGATGGATTGCCATGTTTGGGTAATAAATGTATCAAAGGCAGGCATGCCTATGGAAGCCCCTCAATAAAAATAATAACGACCAACACAAAAATACCAACTCCCAAAATAGGAGTCTAGGTCAGAGAATGAGACATCACTCGTTTTCTGTGGGTGGAGGGATTCTCTCTCCCTTTGTTTTGTCACTCTCTTGTATGTATTCTCATGTGTTTGGGTAGCTGTGGGCTGAGGCAGGGCCAGATTTCTACTATAGTACATCTCTCCAGGGATAGAGTAGGACTTTCCCATACAAGCTTATGATATTACCCCTGACAGATTTATCAGTAAGAACTGCCAGGCGACAGGCTTAAAAGATATCAACCTGCTTTTACTAGAGCCCTGTGATCTCACTGATCTCACAGAGGCTGTTTCTTAATATGCATACTACTGTGCTCCACACTCTCATGCTCCGAGTGCATTCTCCAACAACGTTCTCTTGACTATGTTCTTGTGAGGACGAGAGTGTGGAGAATGCATAAAACATTACATTTAATAAACACTCGCACTCCCCCTACTGTATTACCTCACGCTTCACCTCCCCATTCACTGAACCTTCATCCAGCCAGGACAATGGCATTAGAGACGAAAAACTAAAATGTGCAATTTTCGTGGCTAGCTAAAAAGCCAGTTAGCCCTATTAACCTATGGACTTACCCATTCACTGAACAGTCTTCCAGCCAGGACAATGGCAATAGAGACGAAACAAGACATACACAAAGCAACCGTTTCACTCCATAACAATCAGCTTGCAATATGTGAATCATAGTAATGTAGATAACCATATTGTTCAACAGGCAAAATGACCTAAAACGAATATTATGCAAGATAGATGTAAATTCTTCGTGGGTAGCTAGCTAACAATTATTTGTGGCTAGCTAACAATAGTAGATAGCCAGTTGGCCCTATTGACTTATTATGGGCAAGCGATCTAGAGTATGTAGGCAGGTAAACATGCCAAAATTAACACAGCATGTATTTGTTAACAAATCAAGATAAAATGTTCTGATCAGGCAACATCTGAGATGTGAATAGGTGACATTTCATTACGAAATTGGAGTGTATTTTATCTCGCTTCAGCTCAAATAATGGCCACCATTGTGTTCAAGAAATGTTGCGTAGTGGTTGTGTCATATGTCTTTGCATACTTTTCATTGAAGCTTGTATCGATGCATACTTCAAAATATGTACAAACGGATGTGAGAATGCACTAACAGAACCTCAGAGCCTCAGCTGTGCCTGCCTAAGCAGTCAAGCAGCTGAGCCAAAACTATAATACCATTTCAGACCAGAGATAAATGTGTGAATGAAGCAGCCTTCTTCCAACAGTATTACAATAAGACATCATAGTTGTGCCCAAGCTATAGGGACCATTCTATATTATATTCTATTTGATTCTATTATATTCTATATGATTCTACTCTGTTCTATTTGATTCGACTCTGTTGTATTTGACTACTCTGTTGTATTTTATTACGTTTGAAATCGCAACAGATAATCTGCTCAGACCCCAACCAAGGATCATAAAAAGTTGTGCTATAAATTCTCAGACAACCCAAAGATTCCTAGATGCCCTTCCAGAATCCTTCCACCTACCCAAGGACGTCAGAGTACAAAAATCAGTTAACCACCTAACTGAGAAACTCAATGTAACCTTGCGCAATACCCTAGATGCAGTCGCACCCCTAAAAACAAAAAACATTTGCCATAAAAAACTAGCTCCCTGGTATACAGAAAATACCCGAGCTCTGAAGCAAGCTTCCAGAAAATTGGAACGGAAATGGCGCCACACCAAACTGGAAGTCTTCCGACTAGCTTGGAAAGACAGTACCGTGCAGTATCGAAGAGCCCTCACTGCTGCTCGATCATCCTATTTTTCCAAGTTAATTGAGGAAAATAAGAATAATCCAAAATGTATTTTTGATACTGTCGCAAAGCTAACTAAAAAGCAGCATTCCCCAAGAGAGGATGGCTTTCACTTTAGCAGTGATACATTCATGAACTTCTTTGAGGAAAAGATCATGATCATTAGAAAGCAAATTACGGACTCCTCTTTAAATCTGCGTATTCCTCCAAAGCTCAGTTGTCCTGAGTCCACACAACTTTGCCAGGACATAAAATCAAGAGAGACACTCAAG
>QNTS01007457.1:30342-44602 GCA_003317085.1 Hucho hucho
TTGATTACCTGTTCAGGAGTCTTATGGCTTGGGGGTAAAAACTGTTGAGAAGCCTTTTTTGTCCTAGACTTGGCAATCCGGTACCGTTTGCCATGCGGTAGTAGAGAGAACAGTCTATGACTGGGGTGGCTGGGGTCTTTGACAATTTTTAGGGCCTTCTTTCGACACAGCCTGATAGCGGAACATATCCCAGTACACGTGATTGAAGCAATCTTGAAGAGGGGAAATAGGTTGGTCAGACCAGCGTTGAACAGACCTGAGCACGTGCGTTTCCTGTCCTTCACCGCAGCCAATGTGAGTAAAACATTTAAACGTGTTTTCCCTCGCAAGGCTGCCGGCCCAGATGGCATCCCTGGCCGCGTCCTCAGAGCATGCGCAGACCAGCTGGCTGGTGTGTTTACGGACATATTTAATCAATCCTTATCCCAGTCTGCTGTTCCCACATGCTTCAAGAGGGCCACCATTGTTCCTGTTCCCAAGAAAGCTAAGGTAACTGAGCTAAATGACTGTCGCCGCGTAGCACTCACTTCCGTCATCGTGAAGTGCTTTAAAAGACTAGTCAAGGATCATATCACCTCCATCCTACCTGACACCCAAGACCCACTCCAATTTGATTACCGTCCCAATAGGTCCACAGACGACGCAATCGCAATCACACTGTACACTGCCCTAACCCATCAGGACAAGAGGAATACCTACGTAAGAATGCTGTTCATCGACTACAGCTCAGCATTTAACACCATAATACCCTCCAAACTTGTCATTAAGCTCGAGGCCCTAGGTCTCGAACACGCCCTGTGCAACTGGGTCCTGGACTTCCTGACGGGCCACCCCCAGGTGGTGAGGGTAGGAAACAACATCTCCACCCCGCTGATCCTTAACACTGGGGCCCCACAAGGGTGCGTTCTCAGCCCTCTCCTGTACTCCCTGTTCACCCATGACTGCGTGGCCAAGCACGCCTCCAACTCAATCATCAAGTTTGCTGACGACACTACAGTGGTAGGCTTGATTACCAACAACGACGAGACGGCCTACAGGGAGGAGGTGAGGGCCCTCGGAGTGTGGTGTCAGGTAAATAACCTCTCACTCAACGTCAACAAAACTAAGGAGATGATCGTGGACTTCAGGAAACAGCAGAGGGAGCATCCCCCTATCCACATCGACGGGACAGTAGTGGAGAAGGTGGAAAGTTTTAAGTTCCTCCGCGTACACATCACAGACACACTGAAATGGTCCACCCACACAGACAGCGTGGTGAAGAAGGCGCAACAGCGCCTCTTCAACCTCAGGAGGCTGAAGAAATTTGGCTTGTCACCAAAAACACTCACAAACTTTTACAGATGCACAATCGAGAGCATCCTGTCGGGCTGTATCACCGCCTGGTACGGCAACTGCTCCGCCCACAACCATAAGGCTCTCCAGAGGGTAGTGAGGTCTGCACAACGGGGGTAAACTACCTGCCCTCCAGGACACCTACACCACCCGATGTCACAGGAAGGACAAAAAGATCATCAAGGACACCAATCACCCGAGCCACTGCCTGTTCACCCCGCTATCATCAGTACAGGTGAATCAAAGCTGGGACCGAGAGACTGAAAAACAGCTTCTATCTCAAGGCCATCAGACTGTTAAACAGCCATCACTAACATTGAGTGGCTGCTGCCAACATACTGACTCAAATTTCTAGCCACTTTAATAATTAAAAATTGGATGTAATAATAAATGTATCACTAGCCACTTTAAGCAATGCCACTTTATATGATGTCTACATATCCTACATTACTCATCTCATATGTATATACTATACTCTATACCACCTACTGCATCTTGCCTATGTCGTTCGGCCATCGACTCTAATCTCTAGCAACTTTAATATTTAAAAATTGGATGTTATAAATGTATCACTAGCCACTTTAAACAATGCCACTTTATATAATGTTTACATATCCTACATTACTCATCTCATATGTATATACTGTACTCTACACCATCTTCTGTATCTTGCCTATGCCGTTCGGCCATCGCTCATCCATATATTTATATGTACATTTCTTATTCATTCCTTTACACTTGTGTATAAGGTAGTTGTTGTGAAATTGTTAGATTACTTGTTAGATACTACTGCATGGTCGGAACTGGAAGCACAAGCATTTCGCTACACTCGCTACACTAACCATGTGTTTGTGACAAATATATTTTGATTTGATTTGATTTGATTTAGAGGTCCTGGATGGCAGGCAGCTTAGCCCCAGTGATGTACTGGGCCGTACGCACTACCCTCTGTAGTGCCTTGCGGTCGGAGGCCGAGCAATTGCCGTACAAGGCAGTGACGCAACCAGTCAGCATGCTCTCGATGTTGCAGCTGTAGAACCTTTTGAGGATCTGAGGACCCATGCCAAATCTTTTTAGTTTCCTGAGGGGGAATAGGCTTTGTCGTGCCCTCTTCACGACTGTCTAGGTGTATTTGGACCATTCTAGTTTGTTGGTGATGTGGACACCAAGGAATATAAAGCTCTCAACCTGCTCCACTACAGCCCCGTCAATGAGAATGGGGGCGTGCTCGATCCTCCTTTTCCTGTAGTCCACGATCAGCTCCTTTGTCTTGCTCACATTGAGGGAGAGGTTGTTAATTCTGGCACCACCCGGCCAGGTCTCTGACCTCCTCCCTATAGGCTGTCTCGTCGTTGTTGGTGATCAGGCCTACCACTGTTGTGTCATCTGCAAACTTAAGAATGGTGTTGGAGTCGTGCCTAGCCATGCAGTCGTGGGTGAACAAGGAGTACAGGAGGGGACTGAGCACGCACGTGGTCGGATTTACCAAATGGAGGGCGAGGGAGAGCTTTATACGCATGTCTGTGTGTGGAGTACAGGTGATCTAGAATTTTTTTCCCTCTGGTTGCACATTTAACGTGTTGATGGAAATTAGGTAGAACTGATTTAAGTTTCCCTGCATTAAAGTCTCCGGCCACTAGGTTTCCTGTTTTCCTGTTTCCTGTTTGCTTATTTCCTTATACAGCTGATCAATATACTGTACAGTGCATTCGGAAAGTATTCAGACCACTTCCCTTTTCACACATTTTGTTATGTTACAGCCATGTTCTACAATTGATTAAATAAAATGTTTTTCCTCATCAATCTCTACACAATATCCCATAATGACAAATCGAAAAAAGGTTTTTAGAAATGTTTGCAAATGTATGAAACATAACATAAGCATTCAGATCCTTTGCTATGAGCTCAGGTGCATCCTGTTTCCTTTGATCATCCTTCAAATGTTTCTACAACTTGGAGTCCACCTGCATGTCAAAGCAAAAACTAAGCCATGAGATAAAAAGGAATTGCCTGTAGAGCTCCAAGACAGGATTGTGTCGAGGCACAGATCTGGGGAAGGGTATCAAAACATTTCTGCAGCATTGAAGGTACCCAAGAACACAGTGGCCTCCAACATTCTTAAATGGAAGAACCATCAAGACTCTTCCTAGAGCTGGCCGCCCGGCCAAACTGAGCAGGGAGGTAACCAAGAACCCGGTGGTCACTCTGACAGAGCTCCAGAGTTCCTTTGTGGAGATGGGAACATCTTCCAGAAGGACAACCATCTCTGCAGCACTCCACCAATCTGGCCTTTACGGTAGAGTGTCCAGACGGAAGCAACTCCTCAGTAAAAGGCACATGACAGCCCACTTGGAGTTTGCTAAAAGGCACCTAAAGGACTCTCAGACCATGAGAAGTAAGATATTCTGGTCTGATGAAACCAAGTTTGGCCTGAATGCCAAGTGTCACTTCTGGAGGAAAGCTGGCACCATTCCTACGGTGAAGCATGGTGGTGGCAGAGTCATGCTGTGGGGATGTTTTTCAGTGGCAGGGACTGGGAAGACTAGTCAGGATTGAGGGAAAGATGAATGGAGCAAAGTACAGAGAGATCCTTGATGAAAACCTGCTCC
Source organism: Hucho hucho (assembly GCA_003317085.1). Lineage (NCBI taxonomy): Eukaryota > Metazoa > Chordata > Actinopteri > Salmoniformes > Salmonidae > Hucho > Hucho hucho. Next base: position 34,284 of record QNTS01007457.1, read on the forward strand.
AGAGCAATCAGGACTTCAGACTGGGGAGAAGGTTCACCTTCCAACAGGACAACGACCCTAAACAGACAGCCAAGTCAACATTGGATTGGCGTTGGGACAAGTCTCTGAATGTCCTTGAGTGGCCCAGCCAGAGCCCGGACTTGAACACGATCGAACATCTCTGGAGAGACCTGAAAATAGCTGTGCAGTGACGCTCCCCATCCAACCTGACAGAGCGTGAGAGGATCTGCAGAGAAGAATGGAAGAAACGTCCCAAATACAGGTGTGCTAAGCTTGTAGCGGCATCCCCAAGAAGACTCAAGGCTGTAATCGCTGCCAAAAGTGCTTCAACAAAGAACTGAGTAAATGGTCTGAATACTTATGTAAATGTAATAATTTTTTTTTTTGTCAAAGTTTTGTCATTATGGCGTTTTGTGTTTAGAATAACGTAACAAAATATCAAGGGGTCAGAGTACTTTCCAAATGCAATGTACTTTGTATGCCTATTTTACTCAATTGGTTCCATTATTTTGACAGTTACTTGTATCCATCCGTTCACTATTTACTCAGAGAACAGGAAGAGAGAGGGCACTTGGTGACTGTTTCCTCAGAGAACAGGAAGAGAGGGGATGCTTGGTGACTGTTTCCTCAGAGAACAGGAAGAGAGAGGATGCTTGGTGACTGTTTCCTCAGAGAACAGGAAGAGAGGGGATGCTTGGTGACTGTTTACTCAGAGAACAGGAAGAGAGGGGATGCTTGGTGACTGTTTCCTCAGAGAACAGGAAAAGAGGCTATGATTGGTGACTGTTTACTCAGGGAACAGGAAGAGAGGGGATGCTTGGTGACTGTTTCCTCAGGGAACAGGAAGAGAGAGGATGCTTGGTGACTGTTTCCTCAGAAAACAGGAAGAGAGATGATGCTTGGTGACTGTTTCCTCAGAAAACAGGAAGAGAGATGATGCTTGGTGACTGTTTACTCAGGGAACAGGAAGAGAGGGGATGCTTGGTGACGGTTTCCTCAGAGAACAGGAAGAGAGAGGATGCTTGGTGACTGTTTACTCAGAGAACAGGAAGAGAGGGATGCTTGGTGACTGTTTACTCAGAGAACAGGAAGAGTGGGGATGCTTGGAGAGTATTCCAACATGCTTCAACACATTCTGCTCAGAGGGTGTTTTCTGTATCTCCTCAAAGCAAACAGTCACTCATCACACACACACTCCGTAATCGCACGCAGTCACACAGGTCAGGGGTTATTAGGGCTGGTCTCTGTGTGTGTGTGTGTGTGTGTGTGTGTGTGTGTGTGTGTGTGTGTGTGTGTGTGTGTGTGTGTGTGTGTGTGTGTGTGTGTGCATGCGTGCGTCACTCTGAGACACCACAGAGGAAGAAGTTCTAAGGGAAAGAGGAAGCAGTGATTAATTACTTTTGCAGCCTGCCTGCAGATTCCTAACCACCTACAGCAACCAGACCAGATGTTTATATGCTATTTAGTCTTTCAAATACTTTGAGCATTTGCTTTAGCTAGTCTGGATTGTCAGATAGGCGGGTTAAGACTTTTGCAAGTATTTTATTGGTTCCATTGTACAAGGCAAGCTCTACTAGACTGAAATAAAAGAAGACATCAGAGTTTGTCTTGAAAGAAACCTGCAGGTGTTGTACACATTGGAGACAAATGTTCCAATAGTTTCAATCCGTTCCAAAGATCCACTCAAACGGGTGTTTTGTCTTGAGATCCGTGCCGGTCTCAAACCTCCTTGTTACATGTTACCTCGCAAACTCTTAACCTCATCATGTTACACTAATACAGTATGTTATTGTAATATATTGGAAGACTCAAGTTTATAATTCATATGAACATTGGAATTACACACACAAACATACTGCATTTCCTGTTAGGACTTCCTCCTACATGTACAGAGACAGTGTGGGGGGCGGACATAACAAATATGTTGTCGTCTTGTCTTCCAGTACACTACTTCTCCCATCTTCTTGTCTGTCTTTTCAACCTTAGGCACTCTGTAATGGTCCACCAAATCCTCCCTAAACCCTGGAATAAGTGGCCAATATAGAGTCTAAACCTGAGACAGATGCAGCTGGAAGCTGAAAGCGTTCCCCCTCCTACATAGCAGTCAAATTAGAATCCAGTGAGGACTAGGGGGAATATCAGTTCTGAATAATCTGCAGCTTTTTTACTGATGACAAAATGAGAACTATATGATTGATGATGTGTGTTCCCGTCCTGTATCCTCCTGTATGTAGAACAACTGGCTGTAATCCTCCTGTATACAGAACAACTGGCTGTAATCCTCCTGTATGTAGAACAACTGGCTGTAATCGTCCTGTATGTAGAACAACTGGCTGTAATCGTCCTGTATGTAGAACAACTGGCTGTAATCGTCCTGTATGTAGAACAACTGGCTGTAATCGTCCTGTATGTAGAACAACTGGCTGTAATCGTCCTGTATGTAGAACAACTGGCTGTAATTGTCCTGTATGTAGAACAACTGGCTGTAATCGTCCTGTATGTAGAACAACTGGCTGTAATCGTCCTGTATGTAGAACAACTGGCTGTAATCCTCCTGTATGTAGAACAACTGGCTGTAATCCTCCTGTATGTAGAACAACTGGCTGTAATCCTCCTGTATGTAGAACAACTGGCTGTAATCCTCCTGTATGTAGAACAACATCCTGAAGTTTGTCTTTGGTCTCTCTATGGGCACACACTCACACGTACACACCCACACACACACACACACACTCACACGTACACACCCACACACACGCATATACACACACATTCAACACACAGTTGTCGTGTAGTTATCTACTGAAGTCTACAGTAGTCGTGGTTGAGAGAGCTGTGCATCGTCAGGGTTTATTTGAAAGTCAGCACCTCCTCTAGTTATATCAGCTCAAACCACTTTCCATCTATTCAGATCGGTTCTCCTCTCACAGGAAGAGGAGAGGAAGGAGGTTGATCTGATATTGTATTGCATAATCATCTGCAGGCCCTGGGCTCAGTGTTAATGGCCTGTTGACAGGCCCTGTGCTCAGTGTTTATGACCTGTTGACAGGCCCTGGGCTCAGTGTTAATGACCTGTTGACAGGTCCTGGGTTCAGTGTTTATGGCCTGTTGACAGGTCCTGGGCTCAGTGTTTATGACCTGTTGACAGGTCCTGGGACCAGTGTTAATGACCTGTTGATAGGTCCTGGGCTCAGTGTTTATGGCCTGTTGACAGGTCCTAGGCTCAGTGTTAATGACCTGTTGACAGGTCCTGGGCTCAGTGTTTATGGCCTGTTGACAGGTCCTGGGCTCAGTGTTTATGACCTGTTGACAGGTCCTGGGCTCAGTGTTTATGACCTGTTGACAGGTCCTGGGTTCAGTGTTTATGGCCTGTTGACAGGTCCTAGGTTCAGTATTTATGGCCTGTTGACAGGTCCTGGGCTCAGTGTTTATGACTTGTTGACAGGTCCTGGGCTCAGTGTTTTGGGCTTGTTGACAGTCTCAAACCCACTTTCAATGCATCTGAACTGTTTGCTGACCTTTAATAGATGCATTGGGTTGAGAAAAAACACTAAAATAATTTCACCAACTTTCTCTCTCTCTGAATCCCCCCACCTCTCTCTCTCCCCTCCCCATCGCTCTCTCTCTATCCCCCTCTTTCTCCCTCTCTTTCAGGTCGTTTGGTGTTTCTGATGTTTCGCATGTGTTTAATGGTCTTGACATGATGATGATCTTGGCAGGGTGATGATCTTGACATGGTGATGATCTTGACAGGGTGATGATCTTGACATGGTGATGATCTTGACAGAGTGATGATATTGACATGTTGATGATCTTGACATGTACACAAACCATCAAAGGATTTAACGGTCACATTGCTGTATAAAAGGTTAAGGGTCACACTGTGATTGGCCAAGTGCCTTATTCAAACAAACCCTGCAAACCAATTCCGTCTGTAAGTCACAAAACAGTATTCCTTAGGTATTAAATTAATCAATTGGGTTCCATGTACTCAATGTACCTTCCCCTCCCCTGTACCGATTACAGAGAGAAGCAGAGACACACAATAATCCCTTACCGGTAATAATTCTCACTGTGTAGGAGGAATGTTAATGAAATATGTTTTTACCCATTACTTAATAAATATAGTGCCTCCAGAAACTATTCACACCCCTTGACAGTCACCAAACAAAAATATCTGTAAAGTCCCTCAGTCGAGCAGTGAATTTCAAACACAGATTCAACCACAAAGACCAGGGAGATTTTCCAATGCCTCACAAAGAAGGGCACCTATTGGTAGATGGGTAAAAATGAAAAATACAGACAATGAACTTCCCTTTGAGCATGGTGAAGTTATTAATTACACTTTGGATGGTGTATCAATACTCCCAGTCACTACAGAGATACAGGCGTCCTTCCTAACTCAGTTGCAGGAGAGGAAGGAAACCGCTCAGGGATTTCACCATGAGGCCAATGGTGACTTTAAAACAGTAACATAGTTTAATGCCTGTGATAGGAGAAAACTGAGGATGGATCAACAACATTGTAGTTACTCCACAATACTAACCTAATTGACAGAGTGAAAAGAAGGAAGCCTGTACAGAATACAAATATTCCAAAACATGCATCCTGTTTGCAATAAGGCACTAAAGTAAATCTGAAAATAATGTGGCAAAGAAATTAACTTTATGTCCTGAATACAAAGTGTTATGTTTGGGGCAAATCCAACACACACACACACAATGGGGTTACTTCACTTTACAAATATCCCCTAACGTTATTACAGCAATACCCAAACATGCTCCAACATGATTACAACCCACTATTGATGGATTAGTATGTGTGTGATGACATCAACCTATATACCCCTGAGCTGTACAATACATTCTTAACGCTGACCCAGGTCAAATTCCCCCAAGTTTAATGTTCAAAACCCTCCTCTCAGGCTTTCAATTTCCTGCCAGTTGTCGATGTATTAGTGTGACTGTTGAGTTTGCCCACAGCCCAGAGCGTCTTACTTTATTGGGAATAAGCGGCCAATGATGGTCCACCTGGCTTGGAGCTCTGGCCAACTGAATACCTCTATACAGTCTAGCTAACTGCATGTCTGAGCAGCTTACGTAGAATATTCTGTGAAGTCTCGAACCCCCCAACATTCTGATGACATCACTGTTCGCAGAGCAGTCACTTCTGGACTTTAACCTTTGACCCCCCCATTACTTGCTCTGGAGTGAAGGCATCGTAATTGAAGAAGGGATCATTGATTGTCCAGACAAAAACAATAACCTATTTATTGATTTAATTTACAGATATCGCTACCCAGATCAATTGGAAATTGACTTAAATGTCCTCCCAAAACTCAGACAAGCACCCCAATACCATAAAAACCATTGGTACCACTGGTATACCTGCATACTAACCGTGTATGTGACAATAAAACGGTGTCAGTTTTGGAGAGTCTGGCGTGCCCAAAGTAAAATGCCTGCCACTCAGGCCCAGAATAGGATATGCACATAATTAGTACTATTGGATAGGAAACACTCTGAATTTTGTAAAACTGTTAACCATTTGTCTGTGAGTAAAACAGAACGGATATGGCAGGTGAAACCCCGAGGAATTTCTGTCCTGGAAAAAGTGGTTTTCGCAGAGTGCCTCATTTGGAACCCCGCCCTCATGAAAATGCCCTTATAAGGGCATATGAATGCAGTACCGATCGCTTCCTCTGGATGTCAACAGTCTCGAGAAAGTGTTTTGATTCTGTTTGGATGAAATAGAGCAGAGAAGAAGAGGAAATCAGGAAGTGTCTCTTTGGAAGTCTATAGGAGTGGACGCGCGCTCTCGCCAAGTGTGCACTGTGTTTTATTCCGTCTTTAGAGCTCAGTTTATATTCGGGTTGATTTATTATAGTAAATATACGTAAAAGTGTTCCTAAGGATACATTTAAAACTATGTTTGATTGTTCTTGGACAAGTTTATAGGTATAAGATGAACGAGTTCTCGTCACGTTTCAATGGAGTAGTGGACGCTGTAGTTTCTGATTATAACGCGCGAACCAAATGGAGATTTATGGATAAAATACATGACTTTTTCTAACAAAAGAACCATGGATTGTCTTCGTTGGACACTTAGGAAGACCTCAGCAGATGTTCTTCAACAGGTAATTGATTTGTTTTCGCTGTGAAATGTGTTTCCTGTGAACCGTGGAGGCTTATGAAATTATGGTAATGGAAAAAATATGTTAGGTGCTACCCTCAAACAATCAAATGTTGTGCTTTCGCCGTAAAGCCTATTTGAAATCTGACACCGCTGTGATATTGCCAAGAAACAGAGCTTTTGATGAGTATGGAACACTTGTATATTGGTGGATGTTTAATAATTCAACTTTTGGATTTTGAATTTGGCGCCTCACATTTCACCGGGTAGTGTCGGGAGTGGGGCGCTAGTGCCCCAGCAATCCCCAAGAGGGTCTACACTAGGACCCAGGTTGCAGTACCTATGGCTTCCACTAGATGTCAACAGTCTTTAGACAAGGTTTCATGAGTTTACCATGAAAAACAACATGATAGAAGAAGATTTTGTAAGTGGATGGAGGAAGTGGCTTTTGTGTTTTGCGCGCGAGACCGTGAGCGCGCTCCTCTGGATTTTCCTTTTCTATCCAGGTTATTATCCGTGTGAAATATTATAGTTAATATACATAAAATGGTACCTAAGGATACATTATAAATTATGTTTGATTTGTTTGGGCAAAGTTGATAGGTATAATTTTTAATGCTTTCTCTTCCCTGTACAATGGGCGAGTAGACGGTGGATTTCTGAACATAACGCCAACCAAACAGAGATTTATGGATATAAACAATGACTTTTTCTAACAAAAGGAACATTGGATGTCTTGCTTGGACACTTCGGATTGCCCTCAGCAGAAGTTCTTCAAAGGTAAGCGATTGTTTTTATGTCTTTGTATGTATTTTGTGAGACCCGTGCTGTTTATGAAATTATGCTAATGCAGTAAATATGCGGGGTGCTGTCCTCAGACAATCAAATGTTGTGCTTTCGCTGTAAAGCCTTTTTGAAATCTGACAACGCTGTGAGATTGCCAAGAGTCTAAGCTTTTGAAGAGTGTGCAACACTTGTATAATGATGAATGTTTCATAATTCTACTTTTGGATTTTGAATTTGGCGCCCCAATGATCCCTAAGAGGTTTTAACTGTACATATTTCATCAGATATATTATGTTTACGGCAGAAGGGCAGAGAGCACCCATGCTAAGCTCTATTCAACGCCAATCAGAATCCATGCTTCAAAATTGTTTTGATCACACGGACTGGAATATGTTCCAGGTAGCCTCTGAGAATAACATTGACGTATACATGGCACATGGTGACTGAGTTCATCAGGAAGTGTATAGGGGATGTTGTTCCCACGGTGACTATTAAAACCTACCCAAACCAGAAACCGTAGATTGATGGCAGCATCCACGCAAAACTGAAAGCACCTACCATTTAACCATGGCAAGATGACTGGAAACATGGCAGAATACAGTGTAGTTATTACCTCCGTATGACAATCAAACAAGCAAAGCGTCAATACAGAGACAAAGTGGAGTTGCAATTCAACGGCTCAGACACGAGACGTATGTGGCAGGGTCTACAGGCAATCATGGATTACAAAGGGAAAACCAACCACATTGCGGACGTCGACGTCTTGCTCCTGGATAAGCTAAACACCTTTTCACCCGCTTTGAGGATAACACAGTGCCACCGACGCAGCCCGCTCACAAGGACTATGGACTCTCGTTCTCCGTGGCCGACGTGAGTAAGACATTTAAGCGTTTTAACCCTCGCAAGGCTGCCGCCCCAGACAACATCCCTAGCCGCGTCCTCAGAGCATGCGCAGACCAGCTGTCTAGAGTGTTTACAGACATATTCAATCTTTCCCTATCCCAGTCTGCTGTCCCCACATGCTTCACCGCCTACAGCAACTGCACCACCCGCATACCGCAGGGCTCTCCAATTGGGGTGCGGTCTGCCCAACACATTTCTGGGGGCACACTGCCTGCCCTCCAGGACACCTACAGCACCCGATATCACAAGAAGGCCAAAATATCATCAAGGACATCAATCACCTGAGCCACGGCCTGTTCACCCCGCTATCATCCAGAAGGCGAGGTCAATACAGGTGCGTCAAAGCTGGGACTGAGAGACTGAAAAACAGCTTTTATCTCAAGGCCATCAGACTGTTAAATGGCCGTCACTAGCTGGCTACCACCCGGTTACTCAACCCTGCACCTTAGAGGCTGCTGCCCTATATACTGTACATAGAGATGGAATCATTGGTCACTTTAATAAAGGAAAACTAGTCACTTTAATCATGTCTACATTCAGCTTTACTCATCTCATATCTCATTTGTATATACTTTAATCCATTCTGCTGTTTTAGTCAATGCCACTCCGACATTGCCTGTCCTAATATTTATATATTTCTTAATTCCTTTCTTTTACTTTTAGATTTGTTTGTATTGTTCTGAATTGCTAGATACTACTGCACTGTTGGACCTAGGAGCACAAGCATTTCGCTACTCCCGCAATAACATCTGCTAAATATGTGTACAGTTGAAGTCGGAAGTTTACATACACCATACATATATTTAAACTCCATTTTTCACAATTCCTGACATTTAATCCTAGTAAAAATTCCCTGTCTTAGATCAGTTAGGATCACCACTTTATTTTAAGAATGTGAAATGTCAGAATATTACTAGAATGATTTATTTCAGCATTTATTTCTTTCATCACATTCCCAGTGGATCAGAAGTTTACATACACTGAATTAGTATTTGGTAGCATTGCCTTTAAATTGTATAACTTGGGTCAAACGTTCCGGGTACCCTTCCACAAGCTTCCCACAATAAGTTGGGTGAATTTTGGCCCATTCCTCCTGACAGAGCTTGTGTAACTGAGTCAGGTTTGTAGGCCTCCTTGCTCGCACACACCTTTTCAGTTCTGCCCACAAATGTTCTATATGATTGAGGTCAGGGCTTTGAGATGGACACTCCAATACCTTGACTTTGTTGTCCTTAAGCCATTTTGCCACAACTTTGGAAGTATGCTTTCGGTCATTGTCCATTTGGAAGACCCATTTGCGACCAAGCTTTAACTTCCTGACTGATGTCTTGATGTCACGACTTCAGCCGAAGTTGGTCCCTCTCCTTGCTCGGGTGGCTTTTTCACCGGCTTTCTAGCTGCCACCGATCCATTATTCATTTTCTGTTGGTTTTGTCTTCCTTTTTTCACACACCTGGTTTACATTCCCATGATTACATGTTCCTTATTTAACCCTCTGCTCCCCTCATGTTTTTGTGTGTGATTGCTTGTGTTACTTTGGTTTCCGTGTTTTCGAGTGGTTGTTTTTCCCACTCATGTATTTTGGAATTTTGAGTAAAGCTATTGAACACTCATATTCGTTGTCCTGCACCTGACTCTGCCTTACCGGCATCACGGAGAACCTTGACACTTGAGCTGTTGCTTCAATATATCCACATAATTTTCCTTCCTCATGAAGCCATCTATTTTGTGAAGTGCACCAGTCCCTCCGACAGCAAAGCACCCCCACAACATGGTGCTGCCACCCTCCAAACATAATGATGGTCATTATGGCCAAACAGTTCTATTTTTGCCTCATCAGACCAGAGGACATCTTTCCAAAAAGTATGATCTTTGTCCCCATGTGCAGTTGCAAACCGTAGTCTGGCTTTTTATGGCGGTTTTGGAGCAGTGGCTTCTTCCTTGCTGAGCGGCCTTTCAAGTTATGTCGATATAGGACTCGTTTTACTGTGGATATAGATACTTTTGTACCTGTTTCCTCCAGCATCTTCACAAGGTCCTTTGCTGTTGTTCTGGGATTGATTTGCGCTTTTGGCACCAAAGTACGTTCATCTCTAGGAGACAGAATGCATCTCCTTCCTGAGCGGTATGGCGGCTGCTGTCACGATCGTTTACAAAATGATAGAACCAAGGCGCACCGTGCTTAGAGTTCCACATATTTATTAGTTGTGGAAAATAAAAACAACAACAAAGAAACAACTGATTGCACAAAAAAGTAGCGCTCAAAGGAACTCAGACAAACAATATCCCACAATAGCAGGTGGGAAAATAACACACTAAGTATTATCCCCAATTAGAGGTAACGAAAAACAGCTGCCTCTAATTGGGAACCATACACAACACCAACATAGAAATATAACAACTAGAAACCCCCCCTAGTCACGTCCTGACCTAAAACACCATAGAGAACCCCGAGGGCTCTCTATGGCCAGGGCGTGACAGTACCCCCCCCCCCCCCC
>QNTS01007458.1:11907-26777 GCA_003317085.1 Hucho hucho
TATGGGGTATCGTGATGTCATTATGGGGTATCGTGATGTCATTATGGGGTATCGTGATGTCATTATGGGGTATCGTGATGTCATTATGGGGTATCGTGATGTCATTATGGGGTATCGTGATGTTATTATGGGGTATCGTGATGTCATTATGGGGTATTGTGATGTCATTATGGGGTATTGTGATGTCATTATGGGGTATTGTGTGTAAATTGATGAGGGAAAAAAAAGATTCATCCATTTTAGAACGAGGCTGTAACGTAACAACATGTGGAAAAAGGGAAGGGGTCTGAATACTTTCCGAACGTACTGTAGAGGAAGACAATAGGAGACAATAGAGGTTTGAAGAGTAGTTTTGTTTCTTTGTTCTTTTGTCCGTCTGTTTATTCATTTGACAGGAACCATGTACCACAGACATTTCTCCATAGCTGATTCTGGAGTCCCTCAAATGAGTTTGTTGTGGCTGCTGTTACGTATTCCCCAGCCAGAGTATATCTACAGTAATCCTAAGGGCACTTAAGGATTTTAAATTGGTACGATACCGTAGCAGCTAAAACGATTAATTTGATACACCTGGACTGAATATTCTCATATCCCCCAGCAGGAGCACAATCAGGAAACCGGATTCTCAGGAAACCGGATTCTCAGTAAACCGGATTCTCAGGAAACCGGATTCTCCTTCTCTAACTCATTACTAATGGACATTGGACTCTTTTAATATGGTTGTGTCTCAAATGGCACCCCTATTCCCTAAATAGTGCACTACTTTTTGACCAAAGATACGAACTCTGGTCAAAAGTAGTGCACTATATAGGGCATATGGTGCTATTTGGGGTGCCACCTATATATATCATTGCTACAAATACTGGCTTACCAGAGCTATATTTTGCATCTTAAAACGGGTTTACGTGTACGATAATGTCCAATGCAGTCCAATGTAATATCATTATGACTATATTACAATTGTAAATAAATAAATAAATAAATAATAAATAAATATCTCTCTTTTTATTGTTATTTTTTTACATAATGTAATGGTCTACAATAATGTCACCAATTAGCCTATAGGTGGTCTCACTTAAACCCTCCTAACTGATGGCCCCGTTTGACAAGGAGACCTTGTACGTACTGGAGCTCTTGCCTCATGGCTGAGAAAAAAACTACGCCTCAAGTAATTGCCTGAACGTGGTATTGATATCTACAGAAAACAAAGGAAACGATTAACAACTCATTCTCTGCGTAAACACGATCTGCAATCGTCTTCTCCTCACGAACCATGCGTCAGATTCACTCCAGATTTTGTATTTTGGACTCGTGACGTACGTCTTCAATGGTTTAATAAGTGATGCATTAAAATATGTCTGTGCAATACCTATAGCTCAGCTTTACCAGAGGGAGGGGTTTATTTGTCCCTCCAAGTTTTCTGAGCAAATCATTTATTTATTAATGAACCTTTTTTAAATTGTTGGACATAAAAGACTGTAAAAACACCAGGAAATCAGCTCCAAAGTGATTTACATTTTGGAAATCTGTTCCCAACTACAGTAACAGAGATCTACTACACACTACACAATGGCAGGTGACACATTCCTCTCTTTCTCTCTCTCTCTCTCTCTTTCTCTCTCTCTCTCTCTGCCTTTCAAGGTCCCATATCACATTATTATTTCTCATCCTGTTTTTCTCATTCTCCCTCTCTTTCTCTACCTCTCTTCTTGGCAATATATCTGCTGTTGTGTGATTCAACCACATTCAATCTTCATGTCTGCCCCACACTAACTTAGCATAAAAGACCGGACAAGTAGCCGCAAAATTTATTATTGTCATCATAGTTAATTACCAAGTTTTCAAATCAAATGAAACTTTATTTGCCACATTCGCCGAATACAACAAGTGTAGACTTTACCGTGAAATGCTTACTTACAAGCCCTTAACCAACAGTGCAGTTCAAGAAGAAGAAAATATTAACCAAGTAGACTAAAATAAAAAGTAATAATTAAAAGTAACACAATAAGAATAAGAATAACGAGGCTATATACAGGGGGCATCGGTACCGAGTCAGTGGGCGGGGGTACAGGCTAGTTGAGGTAATCTGTACATGTAGGTGGGGACGGCAGTGTACAAGGGGGGGGGGGGTCAATGTAAATTGTCCGGTGACGATTTGATGAATTGTTCAGCAGTCGAATGGCTTGGGGGAAGAAGCTGTTGAGGAGCCTTTTGGTCCTGGACTTGGTTCTCCGGTACCGCTTGCCATGCGGTAGCAGAGAAAACAGTCTATAACTTGGGTGACTGGAGTCTCTGACAATTGTATGGGCTTTCCTCTGACACATGGCAGGAAGCTTGGCCCCAGTGATCTACTGGGCCATTCGCACTACCATCTGTAGCGCCTTACGGTCAGATGCTAAGCAGTTGCCATACCAGGCGGTGATGCAACCGGTCAGGATGCTCTCGATGGTGCAGCTGTAGAACCTTTTGAGGATCTGGGGACCCATGCCAAATCTTTTCCGTCTCCTGAGGGGGAAAAGGTTTTGCTGTGCCCTCTTCACGACTGTCTTGGTGTGTTTGGACCATGATAGATTGTTGGTAATGTGGACACCAAGGAACTTGAAACTCTCAACCCGCTCCACTACAACTCCATCGATGTTAATGGGGGCCTGTGAGGCCCACCTTGATCTGTAGTCCACGATCAGCTCCTTTGTCTTGCTCACGTTGAGGGAGAGGTTGTTGTTCTGGCACCACATTGCCAGGTCTCTGACCTCCTCCCTATAGGCTGTCTCATTGTTGATCAGGCTTACCACTGTTGTGTCGTCAGCAAACTTAATGATGGTGTTGGAGTCGTGTTTGGCCCGCAGTCGTGGGTGAACAGGGAATACAGGAGGGGACTAAGTACACACCCCTGAGGGGCCACAGTGTTAAGGAACAGTGTGGAAGACGTGTTGTTGCCTTCTCTTACCACATGGGGGCGGCCTGTCAGGAAGTCCAGGATCCAGTTGCAGAGGGAGGTGTTTAGTCCCAGAGTCCTTAGCTTAGTGATGAGCTTCATAGGCACTGTGGTGTTGAAAGCTGAGCTGTAGTCAATGAATAGCATTCTCACATAGGTGTTCCTTTTGTCCAGGTGGGAAAGGGCAGTGTGGAGTGCGATTGAGATTGCGTCATCCGTGGATCTGTTGGGGCGGTATGCGAATTGGAGTGGGTCTAGGGTGACCGGGGAGGATGCTGTTGATGTGAGCCATGACCAGCCTTTCAGAGCACTTCATGGCTACTGACGTGAGTGCCACGGGGCGGTAATCATTTAGGCAGGTTTCCTTTAGCTTCCTTGGGCACAGGGACTATGATGGTCTGCTTGAAACATGTAGGTATTACAGACTCTGTCAGGGAGAGGTTGAAAATGTCAGTGAAGACACTTGACAGTTGGTCCGCGCATGCTTTGAGTACACGTCGGCTACCGAGAGCGTGATCACACAGTCATCCAGAACAGCTGGTGCTCTCATGCATGCTTCAGTGTTGCTTGCCTCGAAGCGAGCATAAAAGGAATTTAGCTTGTCTGGTAGGCTTGCGTCACAGGGAAGCTCGCGTCTGGATTTCTCTTTGTAGTCCGTAATAGTTTTGAAGCCCTGCCACATCCGACGAGCGTCAGAGCCGGTGTAGTAGGATTCAATCTTATTCCTGTATTGACACTTTGCCTGTTTGATGGTTCGTCTGAGGGCATAGCGGGATTTCTTATAAGCGTCCAGATTAGTGTCCCGCTCCTTGAAAGCGGCAGCTCTAGCCTTTAGCTCGGTGCGGATGTTACCTGTAATCCATGGCTTCTGGTTGGGATATGTACGTACAGTCACTATGGGGACGACGTCATCACTTACTGATGAAGCCGGTGACTGAGGTGGTATACTCCTCAATGCCATTGGATGGATCCCGGAACATATTCCATTCTGTGCTAGCAAAACAGTCCTGTAGTGTAGCATCCGTGTCATCTGACCACTTCTGTATTGACAGAGTCACTGGTACTTCCTGCTTTAGTTTTTGCTTGTAAGCAGGAATCAGGAGGATAGAATTATGGTCATATTTGCCAAATGGAGGGCGAGGGAGAGCTTTGTATGTGTCTCTGTGTGTGGAGTGAAGGTGGTGAAGGATTTTTTCCCCCCTGGTTGCACATGTGACATGCTGGTAAAATTTTTGTAAAACTGTTTTAAGTTTGCCTGCATTAAAGTCCCCGGCCACTAGGAGCGCTGCCTCCGGCTGAGAATGTTCTTGTTTGCTTATGGCCTTATAGAGTTGGTTGAGAGCGGTCTTAGTGCCAGCATCGGTCTGTGGTGGTAAATAGACGGCTACGAATAATATAGATGAGACCTCTCTTGGTAGATAGTGTGGTCTACAGCTTATCATGAGGTACTCTGCCTCTGGACTTCTTTAATATTAGACATCGCGCACCAGCTGTTTTCTGAGCTAAACTATGTAGAATATTGGCCTGTTGGAAACTCCCTACTACATCGCACAATTTAGTCTTGGTCAGATTTAGCTCTAGAGAAACTTCACAGGAAAAAACTAAATGGAATTCAAATAATTTAACTGACGTTGATCAATTAGTTGTTTAAAAAACTAAAAATAAGTGAAATGTTGGTAAATCCCTTTGCACTGAGAATACAAAACATTAAGAACACCTGCTCTCTCTATGACAGACTGACCAGGTGAATCCAGGTTATGATCCCTTATTGATGTCACCTGTTAAATCCACTTCAATCAGAGTAGACGAAGGGGAGGAGACCAGTTAAAGAAGGATTGTTAAACCTTGAGACAATTGAGACATGGATTGTGTATGTGTGTCATTCAGAGGGTGAATGGGCAAGACAAAATACAGTGGGGAAAAAAAGTCTTTAGTCAGCCACCAATTGTGCAAGTTGTCTCACTTAAAAAGATGAGAGAGGCCTGTAATTTTCATCATAGGTACACTTCAACTATGACAGACAAAATGAAGAAAAAAAATCCAGAAAATCACATTGTAGGATTTTTAATGAATTTATTTGCAAATTATGGTGGAAAATAAGTATTTGGTCACATACAAACAAGCAAGATTTCTGGCTCTCACAGACCTGTAACTTCTTCTTTAAGAGGCTCCTCTGTCCTCCACTCGTTACCTGTATTAATGGCACCTGTTTGAACTTGTTATCAGTATAAAAGACACCTGTCCACAACCTCAAACAGTCACACTCCAAACTCCACTATGGCCAAGACCAAAGAGCTGTCAAAGGACACCAGAAACAAAATTGTAGACCTGCACCAGGTTGGGAAGACTGAATCTGCAATAGGTAAGCAGCTTGGTTTGAAGAAATCAACTGTGGGAGCAATTATTAGGAAATGGAAGACATACAAGACCACTGATAATCTTCCTCGATCTGGGGCTCCACGCAAGATCTCACCCCGTGGGGTCAAAATGATCACAAGAACGGTGAGCAAAAATCCCAGAACCACACGGGGGGACCTAGTGAATGACCTGCAGAGAGCTGGGACCAAAGTAACAAAGCCTACCATCAGTAACACACTACGCCGCCAGGGACTCAAATCCTGCAGTGACAGACGTGTCCCCCTGCTTAAGCCAGTACATGTTCAGGCCCGTCTGAAGTTTGCTAGAGAGCATTTGGATGATCCAGATGAGGATTGGGAGAATGTCATATGGTCAGATGAAACCAAAATATAACTTTTTGGTAAAAACTCAACTCGTCGTGTTTGGAGGACAAAGAACACCATACCTACTGTGAAGCATGGGGGTGGAAACATCATGCTTTGGGGCTGTTTTTCTGCAAAGGGACCAGGACGACTGATCTGTGTAAAGGAAAGAATGANTGTGGACAGGTGTCTTTTATACTGATAACAAGTTCAAACAGGTGCCATTAATACAGGTAACGAGTGGAGGACAGAGGAGCCTCTTAAAGAAGAAGTTACAGGTCTGTGAGAGCCAGAAATCTTGCTTGTTTGTATGTGACCAAATACTTATTTTCCACCATAATTTGCAAATAAATTCATTAAAAATCCTACAATGTGATTTTCTGGATTTTTTTTCCTCATTTTGTCTGTCATAGTTGAAGTGTACCTATGATGAAAATTACAGGCCTCTCTCATCTTTTTAAGTGAGAGAACTTGCACAATTGGTGGCTGACTAAATACTTTTTTTCCCCACTGTATTGAAGTGCCTTTGAACGGGGGTACGGTAGTAGGTGCCAGGCGCACCGGTTTGTGTCAAGAACTGCAACGCTGCTGGGTTTTTCACTCTCAACAGTTTCCTGTGTGTATCAAGAATGGTCCTCCCTCCAAAGGACATCCAGCCAACTTGACACAACTGTGGGAAACATTGGAGTCAACATGGTCCAGCATCCCTGTGGAACGCTTTCGACACCTTGTAGAGTCCATGCCCTGACGAATTGAGCCTGTTCTGAGGGGGAAAAGGGGGGGATGCAACTCAATATTAGAAAGGTGTTGCTAATGTTTTGTCCACTCAGTGTATAGTGCACTATTTTTACCAGAGCACACTATATTGGGAATAGGGTGCCATTTGAGACGCATCATATCTCTTACTTAAATGTGGAGCTTAGAGAACATTTGGCTCCTTAAAGACCCATGGTGACAAACAGCTCTGGTTGGATCAACAGCACAGAGGAGGCAGATGATTAACTGCTTTATTACAAGGATTAATAAATAAAGATGTTCTCTCTGCTGGCATCGGTTCAAACTTAACTTGGCAGGCCTTTCAGAATGGCCCCGGGGGCCCACGCTCCCACAGCCCTGCCCAGACGCTCTGAAAACACAGTTACCCTCTCTCTCTCTCTCTCTCTCTCTCCGTCCCATCCCTCCCTCCCTCCATCCCTCCATCTCCCTCTGTCCTTGGTAATGGACCACCTGCAACGAGAGAGGCTGGTACAGGAGTTCTGGACCACCTGCAACGAGAGAGGCTGGTACAGGAGTTCTGGGAACGCTTGCTTACGGCCTCAAGTTCCCTCTCTATCTCTCATCTCTCTCTGTTTATCTCTCCCCTCTCTCTCATCCTGAGAGACAGCGAGAAAGAGTGATAGAGAGAGAGGTAGATATGGCATTCAGCCTCCACCCTCTGCCTGCGCTGCACCAACCAGAGCATCAAGCCGTTTAATTAGCAAGGCTGTAGAGTGGCTGTGGCCCCAGCACCTATCCAGACTGTATCACATCCGGAGTATCACATTGGGAGTCTCATAGGGCGGCGCACAATTGCGCCCAACGTCGCCCAGGTTTGGCCGGGGTAGGCCGTCATTGTAAATAAGAATTTGTTCTTAACTGACTTGCCTAGTTAAATAAAGGTTAAATAAAACATTTATAAAATAACATATCAGATCCTACTCACAACAGCATATCATCCATAATGGGTGGACCAGGTGACAGAGAACCCCATATTCCCTTCATCTTCCTACCTTCCTCTCCTCTCCTCCTCTCCATCTCCTCCCTCCTTCAGGCTACAGAGAACCCTTCTATCCTCCCTCCCCCTCTCCTCCCCTCCTCCCCATCTCCTCCCTCCTTCAGGCTACAGAGAACCCTTCCTCCCCCTCTCCTCTCCTCCTCCCCATCTCCTCCCTCCTTCAGGCTACAGAGAACCGTCCTTCCCCCTCTCCTCCCCTCCTCCCCATCTCCTCCCTCCTTCAGACTACAGAGAACCCTTCTATCCTCCCTCGCCCATCCTAATACCCCCATGATGAAAGGGAGTGGGGGGGTCATATCATACACCAGAGAACACACATAACCCCAGTAGTATCCAGGAGGCCTCACAACAGAGGAGGAGGAAGGACAACGGTGTGATTCACCAGGTGTGACAGAGAGAACATTCTAAGTGGAGACTGTTAGTCAGGTGACCAGGTGTGACAGAGAGAACATTCTAAGTGGAGATTGTTAGTCAGGTGACCAGGTGTGACAGAGAGAACATTCTAAGTGGAGACTGTTAGTCAGGTGACCAGGTGTGATAGAGAGAACATTCTAAGTGGAGACTGTTAGTCAGGTGACCAGGTGTGACAGAGAGAACATTCTAAGTGGAGACTGTTAGTCAGGTGACCAGGTGTGACAGAGAGAACATTCTAAGTGGAGACTGTTAGTCAGGTGACCAGGTGTGACAATAATGGTGAAGATGAGAGTACAGGTGGAGGTGGGACATTTTTGTTGCACCCTGAATGGACCCTTAATCCCAATGTAGTGCACTTCTGCTGACCAGGACAGTTAGGGCTCTGGTCAAAAGTAATGCACTATATATATATATATATATGGAATATATATACACAGCCTATGACTGGTGATTTGTGACGGTTTGAGGAGCAGGCGGTGCCATATACGGATGTGGGGGAAGTGGAAGTAGTATGGCCACTGGATATGACTGTTGCCTGGTGAATGCTGGGTAGTGTAGTTCAGATGAGAGGAAGGAAGGGAGGTGTGCCGTACCTTTCACTACCTTCTCCAGATAGTGAGCTTGGGGGAGATAAGAGACACATATAAGGGAGAGGTTGAACAGCAGCAGCTTCCATGACAGACACAGTAAGGCTAGGTGTTGTTTTACTACAAAACAGGAGAACAGAAACAGAGCAGTATGGTGACACAAAACACACCACATACATTACAAGCAGCATCACACACACAAGCCAAGGCAAGACACAGGCAGAGGAATGGAGAGGTATAGAGAGAGAGGGAGAGGGAGAGAGAGGTATAGAGAGAGAGGGAGAGGGAGAGGGAGAGAGAGGTATAGAGAGAGAGGGAGAGGGAAGGAGAGGTATAGAGAGAGAAAGAGAGAGAGCGAGAGAATGAGAAAGATAACGAGAGAGAACGAGAGAACGAGGGAGGGAGAGGGAATAAGAAGAGCGAGACAAAGAGATGTGAAAATAACATTTAAATCTGTTCCCAATGACCAACTGAAGACATCAGCAAAATATACAGCGCATCCTGAAAGTATTCAGACCCCTTGACTTTTTCCACATTTTGTTATGTTACAGCCTTATTCTAAAATGGATTCAAAAAAACATTTCCTCATCAATCTACACACAACACCCCATAATGAGAAAGCGAAAACATATTTTTTTGGCAAATTTCTAAATAAAATAAAATAAATCACAACATTTTTACATAAGTATTCCGACGCTTTGCTATGAGACTGGAAATTGAGCTCAGGTGCATCCTGTTTCCATTGATCATCCTTGCGATGTTTCTACAACTTGATTGGAGTCCCACCTGTGGTAAATTCAATTGATTGGACATGATTTGGAAAGGCACACACCTGTCTATATAAAGTCCCACAGTTGACAGTGCATGTCAGAGAAAAAACCAAGCCACGAGGTTGAAGGAATTGTCCGTAGAGCTCCGAGACAGGATTATGTCGAGGCACAGATCTGGGGAAAGGTACCAAAAAAGTTTCTGCAGCATTGAAGGTCCCCAAGAATCCAGTGGCCTCCATCATTCTTAAATGGAAGAAGTTTGGAACCACCAAGACTCTTCCTAGAGCTGGCAGCCCGGCCAGACTGAGCAGTTGGGGGAGAAGGGCCTCCACCCTGGACATTGGATCTCATCCCAGAGACCGACTCAAAACAACGTCGTCGCCTCAGGAGAGGCAGACGGAGCAGCCTACTGGTCAGTCTTAGAAGGCGAGCACACCACCCACCGCTTTCGAGCATAATAGTCGCCAATGTCCAGTCTCCAGACAACAAGGTGGACGAAATTAGGGAACTAGTTGCCTTCCAGAGATACATCAGAGATTGTATTAGTCGCCAATGTCCAGTCTTTAGACAACAAGGTGGACGAAATTAGGGAACTAGTTGCCTTCCAGAGATACATCAGAGATTGTATTAGTCGCCAATGTCCAGTCTCTAGACAACAAGGTGGACGAAATTAGGGAACTAGTTGCCTTCCAGAGATACATCAGAGATTGTATTAGTCGCCAATGTCCAGTCTCTAGACAACAAGGTGGACGAAATTAGGGAACTAGTTGCCTTCCAGAGATACATCAGAGATTACAACATTCTCTGTTTCAGGGAAACATGGCTCTCTCGTGATATGTTGTTGGAGTCGGTACAGCCACCGGGTTTCTTCATGCGTCGCGCTGACAGAAACAAACATCTCTCTGGTAAGAAGAAGGGCGGGGGTGTATGCCTTATGATTAACGACTCATGTAACTCAAGTAATTTTGTTCACCTGACCTAGAATTCCTTACAATCAAATGCCGACTGCATTATCTACCAAGAGAATTGTCTTTCATTATAGTCACAGCCGTGTATATCCCCCACACAAGCTGACACATTGAGGGCCCTGAAAGAACTTCACTGGACTCTTGTCTGTTCTATTCGTTCTATTCTAGAACACCATACTTGTCTGTTCTATTCTAGAACTCCATACTTGTCTGTTCTATTCTAGAACTCCATACTTGTCTGTTCTATTCTAGAACTCCATACTTGTCTGTTCTATTCTAGAACTCCATACTTGTCTGTTCTATTCTAGAACTCCTAGAATCTTTTAGAATCCTCACTTTGAGGATAATACAGTGCCACCAATGCGGCCTGCTACCAAGGACTGCGGGCCCCTCCTCTCCTTCTCCGTGGACGAAGTGAGTAAGACATTTAAACGTGTTAACCCTCGCAAGGCTGCTGGCCCAGACGGCATCCCTAGCCGCGTCCTCAGACCATGCATAGACCAGCTGGCTGGTGTGTTTACGGACATATTCAATCGCTCCCTATCCCAGTCTGTTGTCCCCACATGCTTCAAGATGGCCACCATTGTTCCTTCACCAAAGAAGGCAAAGATAACTGAACTAAATGACTATCGCCCCGTAGTACTCACTTCACTGCACACTGCCTTATCCCATCTGGACAAGAGGAACACCTATGTCAGAATGCTGTTCATAAACTACAGCTCAGCATTCAACACCATAGTACCCTCCAAGCTCATCATTAAGCTTAAGGCCCTGG
This sequence comes from Hucho hucho, assembly GCA_003317085.1. Classification (NCBI taxonomy): domain Eukaryota; kingdom Metazoa; phylum Chordata; class Actinopteri; order Salmoniformes; family Salmonidae; genus Hucho; species Hucho hucho. Next base: position 22,851 of record QNTS01007458.1, read on the forward strand.
GTCTCAACCCCGCCCTGTGCAATTGGGTCCTGGACTTTCTGACGAGCCGCCCCCCAGGTGGTGAAGGTAGGAAACAACAACTCCACTTCGCTGACCCTCAACACTGGGGCCCCACAAGGGTGCGTGCTCAGTCCCCTCCTTTACTCCCTGTTCACCCACGACTGCGTGGCCATGCACGCCTCCAACTCAATCATCAAGTTTGCAGACGACACTACAGTGGTAGGCTTGATTACCAACAACGACGAGACGGCCTACAGGGAGGAGGTGAGGGCACTTGGAGTGTGGTGTCAGGAAAACAACCTCTCACTCAACATCAACAAAACAAAGGAGATGATTGTGGACTTCAGGAAAAAGTAGAGGGAGCACCCCCCTATCCACATCGACGTGCCTGCAGTGGAGAAGGTGGAAAGTTTTAAGTTCCTTGGCGTACACATTATGCGCAAACTGAAATGGTCCACCCACACAGACAGCGTGGTGAAGAAGGCACAACATTGCCTCTTCAACTTCAGGAGGCTGAAGAAATTTGGCTTGTCACCTAAATCCCTCACAAACTTTTACAGATGCGCAATTGAGAGCATCCTGTCAGGCTGTATCACTGCCTGGTACGGCAACTGCACCGCCCTCAACCGCAAGGGTCTCCAGAGGGTAGTGAGGTCTGCACAACGCATCACCGGGGGTAAACTACCTGCCCTCCAGGACACCTACACCACTCGATGTCACAGGAAGGCCAAAAAGATCATCAAGGACAACAACCACCCGAGCCACTGCCTGTTCACCCCGCTATCATCCAGAAGGCGAGGTCAGTACAGGTGCATCAAAGCTGGGACCGAGAGACTGAAAAACAGCTTCCACCTCAAGGCCATCAGACCGTTAAACAGCCATCACTAACATTGAGTGGCTGCTGCCAACATACTGACTTAACTTTCTAGCCATTTTAAACATAGGAATTGGATGTAACAATGTATCACTAGCCACTTTAAACAATTTTGTATATAATGTTTACATATCCTACATTACTCATCTCATATGTATATACTGTATTCCATACCATCTACTGCATCTTGCCTACGCCGGTCATCCATCGCTCATCCATATATTTATATGTACATACTCATATTAGACTTGTGTGTATAAGGTAGTTGTTGTGAAATAGTTAGATTACTTGTTAGATACTACTGCATGGTCGGAACTAGAAGCACAAGCATTTCGCTACACTCACATTAACATCTGCTAACCATGTGTATGTGACAAATAAAATTTGATTTGATTTTGATTTGATTTTTGGTCAGGGAGGTAACCATGAATCCGATGGTCACTCTGACAGAGCGCCAGAGTTCCTCTGTGGAGATGGGAGAACCTTCCAGAAGGACAACCATCTCTGCAGCATTCCACCAATCAGGCGTTTATGGTAGAGTGACCAGACGGAAGCCACTCCTCAGTAAAAGGCACATAACAGCCCGCTCCCAAAAGGCACCTAAAGACTCTCAGACCATGAGAAACAAGAATCTCTGGTCTGATGAAACCAAGATTGAACTCTTTGGCCTGAATGCCCATTGTCACATTTGGATAAAACCTGGCACCATTCCTACGGTGAAGCATGGTGGTGGCAGCATCATGCTGTGGGGATGTTTTTCAGCGGCAGGGACAGGGAGACTAGTCAGGCTAGAGGGAAAGATGAACGGAGCAAAGTACAGAGAGATCCTTGATGAAAACCTACTCCGGAGCACTCAGGACCTTAGACTGGGGCGAAAGTTCACCTTCCAACAGGACAACAACCCTAAGCACACAGCCAAGACAACGCAGGAGTGGAGTCTCAATGTCCTTGAGTGGCCCAGCCAGAGCCCAGACTTGAATAAGATCGAACATCTCTGGAGAGACCTGAAAATATCTGTGCAGCGACGCTCCCCATCTAACCTGACAGAGCTTTGAGANCCATAATGACACAATACCCCATAATGAAACAATACAATAAGGTCCCACAGTTGACGGTGCATGTCAGAGCAAAAACCAAGTCGTGAGGTCGAAGGAATTGTTCGTAGAGCTCCGAGACAGGATTGTGTCGAGGCACAGATCTGGGGAAGGGTACCAAAACATTTCTGCAGGATTGAAGGTCCCCAAGAACACAGTGGCCTCCATCATTCTTAAATGGAAGAAGTTTGGAACCACCAAGACTCTTCCTAGAGCTGGCTGCCCGGTCAAACTGAGCAATCGAGAGAGAAGGGCCTTGGTCAGGGAGGTGACCAAGAACCCGATGGTCACTCTGACAGAGCTCTAGAGTTCCTCTGTGGAGATGGGAGAACTTTCCAGAAGGACAACCATCTCTGCAGCATTCCACCAATCAGGCGTTTATGGTAGAGTGACCAGACGGAAGCCACTCCTCAGTAAAAGGCACATAACAGCCCGCTCCCAAAAGGCACCTAAAGACTCTCAGACCATGAGAAACAAGAATCTCTGGTCTGATGAAACCAAGATTGAACTCTTTGGCCTGAATGCCCATTGTCACATTTGGATAAAACCTGGCACCATTCCTACGGTGAAGCATGGTGGTGGCAGCATCATGCTGTGGGGATGTTTTTCAGCGGCAGGGACAGGGAGACTAGTCAGGCTAGAGGGAAAGATGAACGGAGCAAAGTACAGAGAGATCCTTGATGAAAACCTACTCCGGAGCACTCAGGACCTTAGACTGGGGCGAAAGTTCACCTTCCAACAGGACAACAACCCTAAGCACACAGCCAAGACAACGCAGGAGTGGAGTCTCAATGTCCTTGAGTGGCCCAGCCAGAGCCCAGACTTGAATAAGATCGAACATCTCTGGAGAGACCTGAAAATATCTGTGCAGCGACGCTCCCCATCTAACCTGACAGAGCTTTGAGAGGATCTGCAGAGAAGAATGGGGAGAAACTCTCCAAATACAGGTGTGCCAAGCTTGTAGCGTCACACCCAAGAAGACTCGAGGCTGTAATCGCTGCCAAAGGTGCTTCAACAAAGGGCTGAGTAAAGGGGTCGGAATTACTTATGTGATATTTCACTTTTTATTTGTAATAAATTAGCAACTATGTATTGTCATTATGGGGTATTGTGATGTCATTATGGGGTATTGTGATGTCATTATGGGGTATTGTGATGTCATTATGGGGTATTGTGTGTATATTAATGAGGCGAGAGCTTTGTATGTATCTGCATCCGAAATGGCCACCCCCGTTTCCAATATAGTGCACTACTTTAGACCCCTATAAAAGTACTGCACTACATAGTGAATACCCGCTGAGCACAGACGTCAATTCAACGTATATTCAAAATTGGTTCAAAGTATTTAGTTGAAATGACATGGAAACAACATTGATTCAACCAGTGTGTGCCAAGTGGGGAGGGTACCATGTCCATGCCTTTGTGGAGGAAGTGTGGATGGGTCTCAATATAGCCTTGGTGGAGGAAGTATGGATGGGTCTCAAAATAGCCTTGGTGGAGGAAGTATGGATGGGTCTCAAAATAGCCTTGGTGGAGGAAGTATGGATGGGTCTCAAAATAGCCTTGGTGGAGGAAGTATGGATGGGTCTCAAAATAGCCTTGGTGGAGGAAGTGTGCATGGGTCTCAATATTGCCCTTATAAAAGGAACATCAATAATGTAGACACAGGGTATAAAACATTGACTGACTGACTGACTGACTGTAGCCCTGTGCTCTCTATCACTCTCTCTCTCTGTGCTCTGTTCTGTTAGCTATAACCCCACGTTCTCTAGCGCTAGTCTGGCTAGAGCTAGCCTGTCTAGAGCTAGCCTGTCTAGAGTTAGCCTGTCTAGAGTTAGCCTGTCTAGAGCTAGCCTGTCTAGAGTTAGCCTGTCTAGAGTTAGCCTGTCTAGAGTTAGCCTGTCTAGAGTTAGCCTGTCTAGAGTTAGCCTGTCTAGAGTTAGCCTGTCTAGAGTTAGC
>QNTS01007460.1:10036-22439 GCA_003317085.1 Hucho hucho
ATACCCAGATGGTGTCTTGCGCTCTACTCAGACAATAATACATACCCAGATGGTGTCTTGCGCTCTACTCAGACAATAATACATACCCAGATGGTGTCTTGTGCTCTACTCAGACAATAATTCATACCCAGATGGTGTCTTGTGCTCTACTCAGACAATAATTCATACCCAGATGGTGTCTTGCATTCTACTCAGACAATAATACATACTTAGGACTTCAAATCATGTACTGTCACTTTAAGCCCATCAAATGACAATGCATATCATAGTAGTATCATCATCATCATCATCATCATCATCATCATCATGACAAATCTACCTGACGAAGCCACCATCACCCAGAGCATGGGGAGTGGCCAAGTGACAAGAACTACAGAAGAACAAACGATAGCCGACAACCCTAAAGTCCAGCCTATGACATGCCCACCGTATCTATACAGGCCTTTTAATATTTAGCCTAACACATTGTATGGATCAGCAATGATGTACTCCAGTGTCTCTGGCGTAATGCCTTGGCGCCATGTTCTAGGTGAACTCTTTTGCTTATTCTTTGCCTGCACCCTGTCCCTGGCAATAATGTCAGCATTGCCACAAACACTTTATTATCCACAGCGTTTCCTCTGTTTGTGTCAGTGTGCCTCTTTCCATCAATCAAACTTTATTAATAGAGCATATTTCTTACAGAGGATGCCTTTCAAAGTGCTTAACAAATGAAATAGTACAAGTTGAATTGTGACCCGCTGTTGGCTCATCAGCCTAAAGCACCTAGCTTCTCCACTCCCCTAGTTCAGCCCAGAGCACCTAGCTTCTCCACTCCCCTAGTTCAGCCCAGAGCACCTAGCTTCTCCACTCCCCTAGTTCAGCCCAGAGCACCTAGCTTCTCCACTCCCCTAGTTCAGCCCAGAGCACCTAGCTTCTCCACTCCCCTAGTTCAGCCAAGCCTTCACTGACTTTGTTGAGTTTTCACTGACTGACACACATTCACAGCCGTCACGCTGAGACACTCACCATGGATTTGCAATAAGGAAAATGTCTGTGGTGCAATACAAGTGATAAGCTTGAGGTTGGCCCACAAATATTTCCTATCTTCCTGACCTAACCCCAGTATACTGCCTGTCTGGTGTCTACGTAAGCAGTTCCTGACCTGTGATCGTATTATAAATTGAATTTGAATGTTTAAGGACTCTTGGAAGATTAGTCCAAATGAGGACTAAAACATCTAATGAAGTGTCTCTCTCTCTCTCTCTCGGGGTTAAGCGGCCATGGACCTGTTCAGTCAGCTGATCCTAGTCATCTTGGTCACCAGTTTCCTCTCTTTCCAGTGGCTCTTCCACCGGGTCAGTCCCTGGGTCTCCCCCCGCGCCAGTCCTGGCTTCCTACGCCTGGCAGACCAGCAGAAAGTGGAATGGAACTCAAGGTACAGAACACTGGCTACTGACTGCAACACTATCATATGATCATCCTTCATGTGTCACTACATACATGCTAATTTTGACAGTCTGCTATAAATTTGTTATTGTTGTTAATTTGTCAGTGCCTCAAGTCACCCAGGTGTTTTCACAGGTCAATACACAGTTTAATTTCCCAGGTTATTGCACAGTTCATTACTCAGGTTATTACACAGGTAATTTACTCAATGTGGCTCCTTATCTGGGGCGGCAGGTAGCCTAGTGGTTAGAGCGTTGGACTAGTAACCGAAAGGTTGCAAGATTGAATCTCCGAGCTGACAAGGTAAAAATTGACTTGACTGCTGACTTGTCTGACTGCAAAGGCACAGCTGTTTTGAAGATTACAGATTACCCTCAGATGACCCTGTCTGTGAAGGTTCTGTAGTTGTCTGGTCTTGGTCTGGCCAGTGCCAGTTATGCAGACAGACTGGCAGACATACAGACATGCAGACAGACTGGCAGACAGACAAATAGACGTACAGACTGGCAGACAGACAAATAGACGTACAGACTGGCAGACAGACAAATAGACATACAGACTGGCAGACAGACTGACTCTCTGCTATCTGACTGCCTGACTCTCTGCTATCTGACTGCCTGACTCTCTGCTATCTGCCTGACTCTCTGCTATCTGCCTGACTCTCTGCTATCTGACTGACTGCCTGACTCTCTGCTATCTGACTGACTGCCTGACCCTCTATCTGACTGCCTGACCCTCTATCTGACTGCCTGACCCTCTATCTGACTGCCTGACCCTCTATCTGACTGCCTGACCCTCTATCTGACTGCCTGACTTTCTGATATCTGAGTGACTGACTGACCTCTGAACAGTGTTTCATCTCCTGCTCTAATTGGACTGAATCTGTCTGCCGGTGGCCGTGCAACCAGTCAGTTAATTCACCCTGCGCCCTCCTGCGCTATGCACAGAAACGCTTCATCTGTATCACTTATTAAAAAGTGTTTCATCACAGATTTGACAAGGGGTGTGTGTGTGTGTGTGTGTGTGTGTGTGTTCATCACAGATTTGACAAGGGGTGTGTGTGTGTTTCATCACAGATTTGACAAGGTGTGTGTGTGTGTGTTTCATCACAGATTTGACAAGGTGTGTGTGTGTGTGTGTTTTAGGACGGTGTCCACACTTCATGCCCTGGTGGTGGGGTTATTTTGCCTCTACATCCTGTTGTTTGACGACGCCGTCAATGAAGACCCCGTCTGGTGAGGACTCTGTCGTTTTGTTGTAGTGCGTGATGGTAGCACAGTGTTGTGTACATACTGTTACTGTGTGTTCTATAGAACCGTGTTGGAAGGTTTTCCGGTTCTTTATCTGCCAACAGGGGAGATCCCACACTTGTCAAGATAAATGTTGGCATGACAACAGGCTACCTCATATCTGGTGAGAACTCACTGACACACTTTAGTCGTATACACACTTTCAACGTTCCTCGTTCACTACAGGCCATTATTTCAACTTTCCTCGTACACTACCATCCATCTTGGCCATCTTTAGCCACACTTCGGCAACATTGGTTATCGGCATCGGGAACATCGGCTATTTCAGTTTTGTTTTGTTCTTTTTTGGTTGTACCAGAAAAATGTTGTTGTTTAGTTGCATTTTTGAACCCAGCTTTTTGTTCACCTGCTGCAATATGTTCTCAGTTAACCCCTGTGTTGCTATTTTCCTTTGTGTTCCAGATCTGCTGCTAATATTTTACTATTGGAAGGCGATAGGCGACAAGTTTTTTGTAGTGCACCACTTGGCAGCGCTGTATGCTTACTACTATGTACTGGTGAGTTCTCTATTGTCCAATAGCAGAACATGCAGGCATGATGGGAAAGATACAGCTAAAGGTGAACAGCTGTGTGACGGTGATGGCAGGGAGGGCGAGTGAGTGAGTGTTATGCTGTGTGATGCTGAACGCAGGGCAGGGAGTGTGAGTGTGATGCTGAACGCAGGGCAGGGAGTGTGAGTGTCATGCTGTGTGATGCTGAACACCGGGCAGGGAGTGTGAGTGAGCGCTAACAAGCTAACATAGCTTTGCTCCTGTTATCTCTGCTAGTACTCTGCTAGTGAGAACGTGTGACGTTAACCTACTGGCACTAATTCCACATGTTCTGCTAAATGCCTCTCATTAGCTAGTCCTCAGCTGTTGAAAAGACAAGCAGGAAATCAGTTAGAATAGTATGAGGCCAAACTACTGTAGGCTTGGCTTTAGGATTCTGTGTTCAGTCACACAAATTAGATGTTGTGTTGTCAAGTTTTGGGGGAGTTGCTTGTTGATTTGTCTCTTGTTATGAAATGGGTTGTGGTTATGGTACAAGAAGTATGTGTTATTTTGTGTTTAGGATGATCGTAAGCGATAGTTTGGATTGAAATAACATTTTATAGGTTTGATAGCGTTGAGTTTCAGGTATGACCATGCTTCATCAACACTGTCTTGTCAAGCAACTTGTCTTGTTTGACTGGACAGTGACACAGAATCTGGTTATAACCACTATAACAACTGGTTATAATGCTGAAACAGGTTGTATGCTGGTTAAAGCCACTATAACCACTGGTTATAATGCTGAAACAGGTTGTAAACTGGTTAAAGCCACTATAACCACTGGTTATAATGCTGAAACAGGTGGTATGCTGGTTAAAGCCACTATAACCACTAGTTATAATGCTGAAACAGGTTGTAAACTGGTTAAAGCCACTATAACCACTGGTTATAATGCTGAAACAGGTTGTATGCTGGTTAAAGCCACTATAACCACTGGTTATAATGCTGAAACAGGTTGTAAGCCCAGTCATCCAGAACACTGCTGTTCACCTTTGGTCTGTAGTCTTGCAGGTCACCTGGTTCTATAGCTCATGATTATGGCTATGATGACAGTGTTGGTATTTTTTGCATGGTATGCTCAGTGATGGTAGTGGCCGACACCCTCCTTGCCCTTCCCTTCCTCATCACCTTCCCATTAAAAGTCCTGCTTTTCTTTCATTGACCCCTCAGCCTTATATAGAGCTGGACTGAGCTGAGCTGGCTGAGCTGAGCTGGGCTGAGCTGTGCATGCCTCCATTTCTCCTGGCTTTCCCAGGTCTCTAACAGTACTGTGTGCGCATGCCAAAACAACTTACTTCCTACCTCCTACTGTTGTGTCTCCTTTCTCTCACATTCTCCAACTCTGCCCACTATTTCCACAGCTTCTTCTCGCGTGATAATGCGTTCATGATAACACTTTGCCATGTATGATGCTTAAATGCGACTCGTCTATGAATGTGTGCCCCACACTAGCCCTGTGAGGGCTCGCCTACTTAACGTCAAGCCTCGAGTGTCTCTGTTTTAAGTTTTTATTTTATTTTAAATATTTAAAGTTTATTTTTTTTATTTTTAAACCTTTTATTTAACACGGCAAGTCAGTTAAGAATAAATTCTTATTTACAATGAAGGCCTAGGAACAGTGGGTTAACTGCCTTGTTCAGAGGCAGAACGACAGATTTTTACCTTGTCAGCTCGGGGATTTTGATCTTGCAACCTTTTTGGTTACTGGCCCAACGCTCTAACCACTAGGTTTCTGCCGCCCCAGTAAGTCAAAGATAAGGCCTTGATTCAGGCCAACCCAAATCCTTAAACCTTTTTACAATAATTATCCCTTAGCATTGTATGCGATTTGTATTCCTACCCAACTGAATTAAATGAATACACTTGAAGTACAATAATGTACAGTATATGCATTGCAAAAAACGACCCTATCGGAGGTGCAATGCATTCCTATGTAAATGTGTTTTTTTTTTTTTACCTTCCTTTCTAGAGACAGAAAGTCCATTTATGTTAAAGCAATGGAGCAAAATGGATGGTGTTGTTGAAAACAGCAATACTTCTACTACTTAAGATAATTGACCATGTGGTTAAATTGTCTTGCTGCTACAAGTGACAGGCAATCAGAAGGACAGATGACACGGTGGTTTAGGCCATACTGTCGCTGGACATTCGCGACTGCTTTAGTATGGTCAACATGAAGAACGTTATCAACATAAAGCTCTCATTAGCTATCATCTGACTTAATTCACAACTTACTAATTGATTGATTGACTTACTTTTTTTTGTGTGCTTTTTGTATCAAAGCTGGTATATGTGAGTATGTAGTTAATTCGGTGACCAGGCATATTATTAGTTAAACCAGCTGCTATATGCAGATTGTGTTCTGTTGTTATTATGTCATACTAGATCATTGGAAAAACAATAAGGCCATACTCATAACTTGTGGTCAGATAGCTTGCTAAACAAGCAAATTAATTAATAGGCTAATATTTGATTGCTGTTTGAGTTCTAGAACTCATGCTAAACTATCAACGTTGTTGTTGCTTCTTTTCTTTGTTGCTTGTAACTATAGTTAGACAGATTCGGGGGAAAAGGTGTATCTTTTATTCTTTGCTAATGCGATTTCTTAAAATAATATAGGCCCACAATTACCAGCAAAACATTCAAGCAAAAAAAAAAAACGGTTGTGTAGGATGTAAAACGTTCAGACCAGGGCTGACTCGTCTGGACTGAATCATTCCTGTTTTGTCTGCTGTTGTGCTAAAGTGACCAGATCTGACCTGTCTAGTAACAGTATGGATTTACCAGTATCTAGAGGTATTAGCATAGAGATGTTAGGAAAGTTCATATGCTCTCTGGTATAGACTTGAAGCAAATGCGTTGTGTCCTGACACGTCCATATCTTGAGAATGACTACATGCCATTTTATGAACTTTTGTTATAAGGTAAGTTTCCCCTTTTGGTGTGTGCTATTTATTTGGATCGTCTTATCCTGTGTTAGACATGAAAGAAATGACATTTAGGAGACTCGTAACTGCTGCTCATGTGAGGGTATTGATAGCCTATAGGTCTGATACAGTACCTTCCTATAACAGCATTTGAATATACACTAAACATGGCTCTTATTACAGTGTATTTGGAAAGTATTCAGACCCCTTGACATTTTCCACATTCTGTTACAACACAGCGTTATTCTAAAATGGATTAAATAAAAATAAAATCCTCATCAATCTACACACAATACCCCATAATGACATCACAATACCCCATAATGACATCACAATACCCCATAATGACATCACAATACCCCATAATGACAAACCAAAAACAGGTTTTTAGAAATGTTTGCTAATTGATAAAAAACAACAACAACTGAAGTATCACATTTACATAAGAATTCAGACCCTTTACTCAGTACCTTGTTTAAGCACATTTGGCAGCGATTACAGCCTTGTGTCTTCTTGGGTATGACGCTACAAGCTTGGCACACCTGTATTTGGGGAGTTTCTCCCATTCTTCTCTGCAGATCCTCTCAAGCTCTGTCAGGTTGGATGGGGAGCGTCGCTGCACAGCTATTTTCAGGTCTCTCCAGAGATGTTTGATCGGGTTCAAGTCCGGGCTCTGGATGGGCCACTCAAGGACATTCAGAGACTTGTCCCGAAGCCACTCCTGCATTTTGGCTGTGTGCTTAGGGTCGTTGTCCTGCTGGAAGGTGAACCTTCACCCCAGTCTGAGGTCTTTAGCACTCTGGAGAAGGTTTTCATCAAGGATCTCTCTGTACTTTGCTCCGTTCATCTTTCCCTCGATCCTGACTAGTCTCCAAGTCGCTGAAAAACATCCCCACAGCATGATGCTGCCACCACCATGCTTCACCATAGGGATGATGTCAGGTTTCCTCTAGACGTGACACTTGACATTCAGGCCAAAAGGTTCAATCTTGGTTTCATCAGAGCAGAGAATCTTGTTTGTCATTGTCTGAAAGTCCTTTAGGTGCCTTTTGGGCTGTCATGTGCCTTTTACTGAGGAGTGGCTTCCGTCTGGCCACTCTACCATAAATGCCTGATTGGTTGAGTGCTTCAGAGATGGTTGTCCTTCTGGAAGGTTCTCCCATCTCCATAGAGGAACTCTGGAGCTCTGTCAGAGTGACCATCGGGTTCTTGGTCACCTCCCTGACCAAGGCCCTTCTCCCCTGATTGCTCAGTTTGGCCGGGCGGCCAGCTCTATGAAGACTCTTAGTGAATCCAAACTTCTTCCATTTAAGAATGATAGAGGCCACTTTGTTATTGGGGACCTTCACATTTTTTGGTACCCTTCCCCAGATCTGTGCCTCGACACAATCCTGTCTCTACGGACAATTTCTTCAACCCCCTGGCTTGGTTTTTGCTCTGACATGCACTGTCAACTGTGGGACTTTATATAGACAGGTGTGTGCCTTTCCAAATCATGTCCAGTCAATTGAATTTACAGCAGGTGGACTCTAATCAAGTTGTAGAAACATCTCAAGTAGGATCAATGGAAACAGGATGCACCTGAGCTCAATTTCGAGTCTCCATAGCAAACAGTCTGAATACTTATATAAATAATGTATTTCTGTTTTTTTATTTTGTATGAATTTGTGAAAAAGTGAAAATGGTCATTATGGGGTATTGTGTGTAGATTGATGAGGGGGAAAAAACTTTTAGACTGCAACTTAACAAAATGTGGGAAAAGTCAAAGGGGCTAAATACTTTCCGAATGCACTGTATGCATGGCTAATCATGGCTGATCATGGCTGATCGTGGCGGATCGTGGCTAATCGTGGTCTTTCGGTACTGAAGACTCATATCTGTTCTCATAGCTGTTCTCATCTCAAATATACCCTAAATCATATGAATGGGGTTATTAAGGTCTACTGGAGATGAAACAGAACAACAGATTAAATGGAACCTATAAATCCTTCAGAAGTTAGCTGTGTCTCCTGAGGGATGAGACTTTTCTGTTTGATCTGGAAAATAGAAGAAGAGCCGACCTATATTCAGAAAGTGATTTCAGTGATTTAATTTTAGATCTGAAAATGTCTCCTTAATCTCAGCTTTGGTTCAGCACTGACAGATCAAAAGGTCTCTTCACCAAGATATCTGTAGCAGAGTTATAACCCTCACGTGTACAGTATGTAATATAAAAAGTCTCTGTTTGAGACTTTTTCCCGCTTGTTATTGCCGTTGGAGAGTACATTTTATCTTTGTATCTTAATATTGAGTGATCATGAAATGTACGTTTATGCGCTGAAAAGTTCAGTATGGTAAAAGTGAGATCTTAACTCGTCCCCATTTCCCCCCCCCCCCCCACATGCCTTGTGTTCATTTGTTATTGACGATGGATGAATCTTTCTGGGAACAAACGCCGCACTTTAACCATACTGATGTGATGTTTTGATCAAATGAAAGCATATTGACTTTGTTTCTTTCCTGTTTCATTGTTTCTTTCTGTTTTCTTCTTTTTACCTTGTTCCTCCAGGGACAAGGAATGTTGCCTTATTTTGCTAACTTCCGTCTGCTTGCAGAGTTCTCCACGCCGTGTGTGAACCAGCGGTATGTATATGATGTACTGTATATAAACGTTTAATATGTCTATGGTAGGTACCACCCACACTGAGGCCTGAACTTTGTAAAAAAAAATTTTTTTACCTTTTATTTAACTAGGCAAGTCAGTTAAGAACAAATTCTTATTTACAATGACGACCTCCCGGGGAACAGTGGGTTAACTGCCTTGTTCAGGGGCAGAACGACAGATTTTTACCTTGACAGCCTGGGGATTCAATCCAGCAACCTTTCGGTTACTGGCCTGCCGCCGCAGCATAGACAGGGCAGTGACACTCAGAGACCTTGCAAAGCAGCTGCTGAAGAAATAAACTCTTGTTAACCCTCATACTACCAACATATTTTACATATATGAATTACCAACTGGGGTCATTTTGACCCCAAGAAGAAACTATTGGAAAAAGCAACAATCAACTTAATTCTTATCAAAACAATAAACATGCAAATAATGTTCTGAAATAAAAAGTAACCAAAACAGAATGTTCTTTTACCAAAATTACAGTTAATTAGTAGATTCTGTTAAACGAAAATATACATTTTCCCTTAAATAATGTGTAGCTTTTTTCCAAAGTACAATCCACATAAGTACAAAAAAACAACAGATTTATGGTAATTTGATTGTAGTACCATTTACATATTTTTAAGTAAATACACATTTTGTCATATTTATGTGGTAAAAACGACTGCCATAAAAAAAAATAAAAAATAAAATAAGTGATTCAAAAAGTGATTCATCCATTGATCTTGAGAGACAATGTCCAACAACTATTTACTTACCCCAAAGCCAGTATTATCATTGCTGCTAGTGAAACAATGGGAGAGGCAGGGCGTGTGGCAGGAGGCTTAAAAAAACATGCCTAAATCCTCATTTCAAACCAAATGTTATAGCAACCCAAATATCGTAACAAGTTGCACATGTAGAATATTGGAGAATATTGTAGGAATTGTGGTATTTATATAACCTTTCCAATAAAATATATATTTTTTGAACTTTTTGTCACATGCGCCAAATACAAGAAGTGTAGACCTTACCATGAAATGCTTACTTACAAGCCCTTAACCAACAGTGCAGTTCAAGAAGAGTTAAGAAAATATTTACCAAATAAACTAAAATAATAAAAAGTAACACGATACATAACAATAACGAGGCTAGATACAGGGTACCGGTACCGAGTCAGTTTGCAGGGGTACAGGTTAGAAGTCATTTGTACATGTAGGTAGGGGTGAAGTGACTATGCATAGATAGTAAACAGCGAGTAGCAGCAGTGTACAAAACAAATGGAGGGTTGGGTCAATATGATAGTCCGGTGGCCATTTGATGAATTGTTCAGCAGTCTTATTGCTTGGGGTAGAAGCTGTTAAGGAGCCTTTTGGTCCTAGACTTGGCGCTCCGGTACCGCTTGCCGTGCGCTAGCAGTCTATGACTAGGGTGACTGGAGTCTCTGACAATTATATAGGAAGCTTGGCCCCAGTGATGTACTGGGCCGTACGCACTACCCTCTGTAGCACCTTGCGGTCAGATGCCGAGAAGTTGCCATACCAGGCGGTGATGCAACCGGTCAGGATGCTCTCTGGTGCAGCTGTATAACTTTCTGGGGACCCATGCAAAAATCTTTTCAGTCTCCTGAAGGGATAAAGGTGTCTTGGTGTGCTTGGACCTTTCTTTGTATCGTACGGACTGTGACTTTGTATCATTGTATGGATGTGACTTTGTATCGTTGTACTGACTGACTTTCTTTACATCGTTGTACGGATTGTGACTTCCTTTACATCGTTGTACGGACTGTGACTTTCTTTACATCGTTGTACGGACTGTGACTTCCTTTACATCGTTGTACGGATTGTGACTTCCTTTACATCGTTGTTCTAACTGTGTCTTTCTTCCAGCTGGTTCTTTGAAGTGTTAGGTTACCCCAAGTCCTCCAGGCCCAACATCGCTAACGGGATGGCAATGGCCCTGGTCTTCTTCCTGGTTCGCATCGCCGTCATGCCCCTCTACTACAGCCGCATGTGGTCCGTGTACGGCACCGACGCATTCTACCGCGTCCCGCTGGAAGGCCGCGCTGCCTGGATCATCTCCAGCGTCTCGCTGGATGTCATGAACGTCATGTGGATGCACAAGATGGCCCGCGGCTGCTACAAGGTTATGTGCTCGGCCCGACGGCACAAAGTAGAGACACAAGAGAATGGAAAGACTGACTAAGAAGCAAGAGGATGGTTGATGTAATGGGTAGGGGAAAACCCATTGAACCACTGTCCACTTTTTTTAGTGCACAATTGGATTAGTACCTGACTGTTTCAGGGTCAACTAACTCAAACCAAAAGCCAAGTCTTGCACTGACTGAATTTTATGCTAGTTGACGCAGGACATTTTTGCTCCCCTTTTGAGATTGGAGCATTGTGCTGGATATGGACAAAGGGACAATAACTGGGGCAGTGGTTGGTGAAACTGTTAGCAACACTTTCTGTGCATGGCCAACTATTTTTCTGTGTATTTTATCACAAAACAGCATGTCTGGGATGACCTATCTGTTTTTCCCAACACTTCACCAAGTCAAACGTTTACTGCTTGTTTCAGACCATAGACTCAATGTGTGATGCTCATGTGCTCCCAAAGTAACTTGAAGCCCCTCGCTTAATTTGGCTATTTTTAATATTCTGGTTGTCTGAATCCCATAGGTTATAGATTTACATTTTGAACACAGAGGAATTCATCATTGTTCAAATGGTGAGTACAAATAAAATAACCGTTTTTGAAAAGCAGTTTTTTGGGACCCAACCAACCTAACTAACCCAACTAACCTAACCCAATCAACCCAACTAATCTGACTAACCTAACTAACCTAACTAACCTAATCAACCCAACTAACCCAACCAACCCAACCTAACTAACCTAACCCAACTAATCTGACCAACTAACCTAACTAACCTAACTAACCCAACTAACCCAACCCATCCAAACCCAATCAACCCAACCAACCTAACTAACCCAACCAACCCAACCAACCAAACCAACCCAATCAACCCAACTAACCCAACCAACCCATCCTAACCCAACTAACCCAATCAACCCAACCAACCCAACCCATCCAAACCCAATCAACCCAACTAACCCAATCAACCTAACCAACCCAACTAACCCAATCAACCTAACTAACCCAACCAACCCATCCAACCCATCCAACCCAATCAACCTAACCAACCCATCCAACCCAATCAACCAAACTAACCCAATCAACCAAACTAACCCAACCAACCCAACTAACCCATCCAACCCAATCAACCCAATCAACCCAATCAACCAAACTAACCCATGCAGGAAATATTGTTGTAATTGTCAGTGTCATTAAAAAGCTGCTGTCTGTCTGCTGAGGCAGGGCAGGGTGTAGCATCTTCCTGTTTAAACCCAAACTGACTGTCTGTCAGAAGACTGGATGGACATCTAGTGCAATCAAACCTATATCCAAGACACTCTGATACAGAGACATAACCCTGGCTCAAAGAATACAGACAGACCCCTGGCTCAAAGAATACAGACAGACCCCCGGCTCAAAGAATACAGACAGACCCCCGG
>QNTS01007462.1:40856-60498 GCA_003317085.1 Hucho hucho
GTGTGTGTGTGTGTGTGTGTGTGTGTGTGTGTGTGTGTGTGTGTGTGTGTGTGTGTGTGTGTGTGTGTGTGTGTGTGTGTGTGTGTGTGTGTGTGTGTGTGTGTGTGTGTGTGTGTGTGTGTGTGTGTGTGTGTGTGTGTGCGCGTATGTGCGTGGGCTGACAGATCCCCCCCGTAGCACAGTTAGATGTTAGTGGGGTCGCCGTTAGTTTTAAGAATGTTGTTCATACACATGCAATTAAGGTCATTTCTACGTTAAACGGTAATATGTTATGATAGGACAGACCTGTCAAGCAGGGCCATGATCAGTCAAGACTGTTAACCATATATAGAGTTAATACAATGTATTATTGATATGATGTTAAGTAATTAATAAGGAAGGCCTCCTCCTCCGCAAATCATTGTTTTTCTGCAATCTTCTCACGTTAAGAAAAGTCTTAAGAGATCAAATATACATTACAAGTTGGAAATATTTTAGAGGGTAAATTAAAAAAATTATAATCTTACTAATAATAATAGATTTTATTTCGGGAACCTCAAAGATGCTTTAATAGAATAGAGTAGACATTATAGTCAACATTTTTCATACGCTGAGTGTACAAAACATTAGGAACACCTTCCTAATATTGAGTTGCACCCCCTTTTGCCCTCAGAACAGCCTCAATTTGTCAGTGCATGGACTTTACAAGGGGTCGAAAGTGTTCCACAGGAATGCCGGCCCATGTTGACTCCAATGCTTCCCACAGTTGTGTCAAGTTGGCCTTTGGGTGGTGGACCATTCTTGATACACACGGAAAAATTTGAGCGTTGCAGTTCTTGACACACTCTAACCGGTGCGCCTGGCACCTACTACCATACCCCGTTCAAAGGCACTTAAATCTTTTGTCTTGCCTATTCACCCTCTGAATGGCACACATACACAATCCATGTCTCAATTGTCTCAAGGCTTCAAAATCCTTCTTTAACCTGTCTCCTCCCCTTCACCTACACTGATTGAAGAAAGTTTAACAAGTGGCATCAATAAGGGATCATAGCTTTCACCTGGTCAGTCTGTCATGGAAAGAGCAGGTGTTCCTAATGTTTTGTCCACTTAGTGTATGTGTAAGTGCTATTAAAAAGTAATTCATTTTATGTACTTTATGGTGTATCTTCCTTTTTTAACCATGTATTAAATGTGTTTACGTGATGCTATGATGACATTGTCTGATCCATTGTAATGTGTAGGTACATTATTGTTCCATACATGGACACACCACCCAAACTGATGTGGATCACCTATTTAGCAATGGTGGAAAAAGTATCCAATTGTCATACTTGAGTAAAAGTAAAGATACCTTAATAGAAAATGACTCAAGTAAAAGTGAAAGTCACCCAGGTAAATACTACTTGAGTAAAAGTCATTTGTTTTGAAATATACTTAAGTATCAAAAGTAAAAGTACAAATAATTTCAAATTCCTTATTTTAAGCAAACCAGGTGGGGCCATTTTCTTGTTTTTGTTATTTACGGAAAGCAATGGGCACACTCAAACATCATTTACAAACAAATAATTTGTGTTTAGTGAGCCGCCAGATCAGAGGCAGTAGGGATGACCAGGGATGTTCTCTTAATAATTGTGTGAATTTGACCATTTTCCTGTCCTGTTAAGCATTCAAAACTTTTGGGTGTCGGGGAAAATGTATGTAGTAAAAAGTAAATTATTTTCTTTAGGGATGTAGTGAAATAAAAGTTAAAGTTGTCAAAAATATAAATAGTAAAGTACAGATACCCCAAAAAACTACTTAAGTAGTACTTTATAGTATTTTTACTTAAGTACTTTACACCATAGTGAACAACCCTTGACTGGTATGAGTCAGCGGTAAGGCTAGACAGGTAGACAGCAGGGTAAACCTAACAGGTCAACCTGACAGGTCAACCTAACAGAGACTAAGTGGCTCTGGATAAGAGCATCTGATAAATGGCACAAATTGAAATATAAATGCAGACAGACAGAACTGTTGTGGAGCGCAGACGCCTGGCTAGGTTAGGTAAAGTTATCTGCACTGTAAATGTACTATATTGTTGTCTAAAGTGCTCTGTCCCCTTAGTTTAGTGCTGTGGGTAATGACTATGAGGTACTCTAGGGCTGCGTCCCAAATGGCATCCTATTCCCTACATGGTGCACTACTTTCGACCAGAGCCCTATGGAACCCTATTCCCTATATAATGCACTACTTTTTACCAAAGCTAAGATTGCAAAATTATGGTAACTTTGCGAAAATTCCCTGGTTTTCCACAAATCCTAGTTGGAGGATCCACGTATTTCCTCCGTATTCCCTCGTAATTCCAGGAAAATTCCCACCAGGGAATTTGGGGCCAGAATGATGCAACCTTAACCAGAGCCCATGCCTATTCCCTACATAGTGCTTTGGTCAAAAGTAGTGCACTATATAGGGAATAAGCTGCCATTTGCGACTCACACTAAGATTGACAGGCCAGGAGGAGGCCTTTCATTGATCACTGAGGCTCACAGCGCCTGCTGCCTGCTTGTACATCAGTGGTTCTCCCAGTACGTCCCAGAGGGGAAAACAGTCGTTTGTAGTTACCTTGTTTGATCTGTCCCTGCATGGCTGGGCTGGAGACCTGAGGGGGTGCTGCAGTCTTTTTGGGGGTCTCAGGGGCTCCGGGTCTAGGAGGCCTGGAGAGCAGAACACCACAAAGACGCCATCAAATATTTAACAGAGAGAAGCTTGAAATGTTGTCTCCATGTGCTGTGTAGAATCAACAAGCTTAGCGGTGGGGGGGGGGGTAGTTTGTGTGTGTGTGCGCAGACAGAGAGGTTATGAATAACAACAAATCATCACTATCAGTGTTTCCCCAATGTGCATTTAGCAGCGGCGGGACGTTTAAGGGGATAGTGCGAGATTTTGGCAATTAAGCCAGAATCAGATGAACTCATGTATACCATGTTTATGTCTCTGCATGTAGTTTGAAGGAACCTAGCCTTAGCACAATGACTGGAAGTCTATGGGAAACTTCCAGTGTGCTAGCTGTTCCCATAGACTTCCAGTCATTGCACTAACACTACATAGAAATGGCTTGTGAAAAACGACCTTCAACTTCCTTCAAACTGCACGCAAAGACATAATGGTATCCATGAGGAGTAAATCTGACTCTGGGGAGGTAGAAAAAGTGCTTAATTGCCCAAATCGCACAGTATCCCTTTAAGATCAGAGTGACAAGGTATATTTTTAGCACACAGAGTGGAGCAGTGGTGTGATTGAGAGCCACGAGGGTACAGACACTGCTTGCTCCTCCTGGCGCGCATCAGTTATATTTCAGATGGTGTCAACATCATTTCATTTTCATGCATTTTAGAGTAGAATGGCTTTTTAACAAGTCTCCAGAAGTGACATTTTCAATCGTTCTTAATTTTTATAAAATTTTTATTTCCCAGGGGGCATGTGCCCAGATCCCTCCAAGCCACCGCTGCTGTAAAAAATCCTAAATGAAACACAGACTATACAAACGTTCTCAATTCCCCTTTTCATTTAGGGTAAATACAGGTTTGGATGTGGGCTGTTCTTTTTATATCTATTAGTTGAAATGAAGAAAGATTTTTTTTTCTCACCCACAATGTTAAAGAAGGAGCCCAATCATTTACTACCTATTACTAAGGCTCTTTGTTTTGGTTGATCATGTCACATGACCTGGATTTTAACCTTTATTTTAAGCCTTTTACAGACATTTTTATTACACTTTTTTTTTAAACAATTGTCTGAGGGTGGTGCTGCAAAATCTGACAAAAATAAAAGGGGAAAGTTTGATGAAAAAGCTTTAAATAAAGGTTAAATCCAGGTTATGTGATAGGATGAACCAAAGCACAGACTGCAGCGCTCATCCTACCAGGGTTTCCTCCCTTCCTGACTGAATCACCAGGGCCAGATACACCTTAACACACATACACATACAGAAGCTAATGTGTTAAATGCCCAGTGTAGTCAAAAAACATGATTTCCAGTGTTATATACATACATTATTTCCACACTATGAGGTTGGAATAATACTGTGAAAATTATGATAAGGCCCTTTTAGTGTAAGAGCTGTTTGAAAAGACAACCTGAAATCTCTGCCTGTTTTGGTGGGATGGAGTTTGGACCTGCCTGGTGGCATCACCAGGCGGTAAATTAGCTAATAGACCAATAAGAGAGTTCCAAACATTTCTGCCAATAACAGCTAGTTTTCAGTTTCCCCTCCCCACTCAGACCACCCACAGACAGTCCTAGCTAAATTCTAGCTAATTTCTTTTTGACCATTTTGATTGAAAACAATCACAGTAAGGTACTTAATTGTTACCCAGAAATGAGTTAATATTAAGATAATAATGGCTGCATTGGATCTTTAACTGGTGCTTAGCCTCCCCTGTGAAACCGTACAGCCCACAGTCTCCCCTTTGAAAACTGCTCACCGCCCGTTCCCTTCTGCTGACTGCACCTGTTGCACTTGGACTAATGAAGCGAATGAAGAGTATAGCAGATCTCTCTTGTTAGCTAAAGCCTTGATACAAGTAGACTACATGTGCTACTGAGTCTAACACTAACAGGTTGCCTGTGATCCTGGGATATTACAATTCCTGGTGTGGAGGGGCAAAACGTTGAAACGTTTTCTCTGACAAACAATTTATTCTCTCGGGAGAGTAAAGAGCAGAGCAAAGTTAGTGAGAGTGAAGTTTGGCACAGAACGAGACGTCTGTGGTCTTTAGTGTTAAAGACAGCCACTGTGGTTGCCATGGCGCCATATGAGGCAGCCTAAACAAAGAGCTTTGTACATTTAGTACATATTATTATTATTTGTATTAGCTCATTGAGTTGTTGATTGAATATACAGTATCTGGTTGTTTTTACCCACAGAGGTGTAGGACTGATGGCAGGTTGACTTGTCTGGTTTGGCTAACTAATGTTTTGCACTTTAAAAGAGACATCCCAGCATCCGGCTGCTTGTTGTTGATCAATGAGACCTGACTGCATTGTGGAAATGGCATGGAGCGTGTAGTGAGCATGACTAGTGCTCTGGACTGATGTGTGGTGAGCTTTTACCAGAGGTATCACCCAAGTGGGCGATTTGTGGTGAAGTACTATAGGCTACAGAGAAGCAGTGGTGGAAAAAGTACCTAATTGTCATACTTGAGTAAAAGTAAAGATACCTTAATAGAAACGGACTCAAGTAAAAGTGAAAGTCACCCAGTAAAATATTACTTGAGTAAAAGTCTACAAGTATTTGGTTTGAAATATACTTAAGTATTAAAAGTCAAAGTATGAATACATTAAGCAAACCAGACGGAACAATTATTTATAAATTTTTTATTTTTGGATATCCAGGGGCACACTCCAACACTCAGACATAATTTACAAACAAATAATTTGTGTTTAGTGAGTACGCCAGATCAGCGGCATTAGGGATGATTAGGGATGTTCTTTTGATAAGTGTGTGAATTGGACCATTTCCTGTCCTGCTAAACATTTAAAATTTAACGAGTACATTTGGATGTCAGGGAAAATGTATGGAGTAAAAAGTACATTATGTTCTTTAGGAATGTAGTTAAGTAAAAGTAAAAGTTGTCAAAAATATAAATACTAAAGTACAGATAACACCCAAAAAAAGACTTAAGTAATACTTTAAAGTATTTTTACTGAAGTACTTTACCCCACCGCAGAGTAGTTGAGCTGAGGACGACATTAAGGGCCAGCAAGCTAACTGCTTCACCAATATCTGGCATCACCATCATCTAACTCAGTCTAGGAGCCTGAGATCACTGATCTACTGAGGGAGTAGCTAAGACAATGTCGTCCTTTGTTTTTGTTATGTGTTATATGCAGTGACAGCCCGTGACTATTGGACATAGGCCTTCAGTTGGGGAAAACATTTCCAATACGTCATATCAAATTAAACAATCAAGAAAATAACAGAAACAGAGCTTCACTTAATGCGCCCAACATTATATTGTGTAGTCGGAACATTCTAGTGCAGGAGAAGCAATGCTTTTAGATTTAAAAAATCTAAACAGGCCTGAGCCGTGCTTCAGCACACAGAGACAACACACGGACACAACAGACAGGCCTGAGCCATGCTTCGGGATGCAGCTCACAGAGACAACACACGGACACAACAGACAGGCCTGAGCCGTGCTTCAGCACACAGAGACAACACACGGACACAACAGACAGGCCTGAGCCATGCTTCGGGATGCAGCTCACAGAGACAACACACGGATACAACAGACAGGCCTGAGCCGTGCTTCGGGATGCAGCTCACAGAGACAACACACGGACACAACAGACAGGCCTGAGCCGTGCTTCGGGATGCAGCTCACAGAGACAACACACGGACACAACAGACAGGCTTGAGCCGTGCTTCGGGATGCAGCTCACAAAGACAACACAGGCCTGAGCCGTGCGTTGGGCTGCAGTGACATCAAATTAAATCCAATTTTATTAGTCACATACGCCGAATACAACAGATGTAGACCTTACAGTGAAATGCTTCCTCTGACACCGCCTGGTATAGAGGTCCTGGATGGCAGGAAGCTTGGCCCCAGTGATGTACTGGGCCGTACGCACTACCCTCTGTAGTGCCTCGCGGATGGAGCCCGAGCAGTTGCCATACCAGGCAGTGATGCAACCAGTCAGGATGCTCTCGATGGTGCAGCTGTAGAACCTTTTGAGGATCTGAGGACCCATGCCAAATCTTTTCAGTCTCCTGAGGGGGAATAGGTTTTGTCATGCCCTCTTCACGACAGTCTTGGTGTGCTTGGACCATGATAGTTTGTTGGTGATGTGGACATCAAGAAACTTGAAGGTCTCAACCTGCTCCACTACAGCCCCATCGATGAGAATGGGGACGTGCACGGTCCTCCTTTTCCTGTAGTCCACAATCATCTCCTTTGTCTTGATCACGTTGAGGGAGAGGTTGTTATCCTGGCACCACACGGCCAGGTCTCTGACCGCCTCCCTATAGGTAGTCTCGTCGTTGTCGGTGATCAGGCCTACCACTGTTGTGTCATCAGCAAACTTAATGATGTGTTGGAGTCGTGCCTTGCCGTGCAGTCATGAGTGAACAGGGAGTACAGGAGGGAACTGAGCACGCACCACTGAGGGGCCCCTGTGTTGAGGATCAGTGTGGCGGATGTGCTGTTACCTACCCTTACCACCTGGGGGGGGCCCGTCAGGATGTCCAGGATCCAGTTGCAGAGGGAGGTGTTTAGTCCCAGGGTCCTTAGCTTAGTGATGAGCTTTGAGGGGACTATGATGTTGAACGCTGAGCTGTAGTCAATGAATAGCATTCTCACATAGGTGTTCCTTTTGTCCAGGTGGGAAAGGGCAGTGTGGAGTGCAATAGGTATTGCATCATCTGTGGATCTGTTAGGGCGGTATGCAAATTGGAGTGGGTCTAGGGTTTCTGGGATAATGGTGTTGATGTGAGCCATGACCAGCCTTTCAAAGCACGTCATGGCTACAGACGTGAGTGCTACGGGTCGGTAGTCATTTAGGCAGGTTACCTTAGTGTTCTTGGGCACAGGGACTATGGTGGTCTGCTTAAAACATTTTGGTATGAGGGGATCACGTAACCCTTGAATGAGATGGCCGCATGAACTAAGAGCTCCGCACAAGTAGTTTCCAATTCTTAATCTTACCTCCACTTCAAGTTAAAACTCCATTAGCTTTAGTCAAAAAGTCATGGCGGCTACAAAAGGCAGGTGACATTTTTACCCAGACTCGAGCAACAGCCACGGAAAAAGCCTCCAAGAAACAGCTAACTTCAGAAAAAGAAACAGCTAGCTTCAGAAAAAGAAACAGCTAGCTTCAGAAAAAGAAACAGCTAGCTTCAGAAAAAGCTAGCGCCAATAGCCAGGAGCAAGGGGACCCGTCCCCTCCCCGACGCACAACAAATGCCAACCTTGCACTCTGTCGAAGACATCCTTTCTGAGCTGAGAGCCCAACGTACAGAACTCAACATCAAATTAGATGGCATTAACTCTCAGCTCAGCGCGATAGGGGGAAAGGTGGCAACCCTGGAAAATGCCAGATATCAACAACAAGATAACCCTCAACGCGGGGCAACCGGATGAGGCAGAGGGGCGAATCCTATCCATGGAAAACTCACTGGCAGACGCCATGGAAACAATAGTATATGCTACCATGGAAACAACAGCATCTGCTACCATAGAAACAGCAGAATCTGCTGAAAGAATATAGAGCATTTGGAAGAGAAAATAGAGGACCTGGAAAATAGGGGGCGAAGAAATAACTGTGTTCTATTAAATCTGGACGAAAAATAAGAGGGAAACATGCCACTGATCCGCAAGATAAACTTCCTGAGTGGCTCCACCTGTCGAGAGAGAGAGAGAGAGAGAGAGAGAGAGAGAGAGAGAGAGAGAGAGAGAGAGAGAGAGAGAGCTCACCGAGCACTGAGGCCCCCACCAGCAGCCAGACAACCACCGCGCCCAATCAACATACGTTTCCAAGGATTCACTGACAACGAATGAGTCCTACACCATTACAGTGGAAACGCCAAACTCACCTTACACCAGGACCAGTCAGCTGGAAAACCAACACCATTACAGTGGGGAACACCAAACTCACCTTACACCAGGACCAGTCAGCTGGAATACCAACACCATTACAGTGGGGAACACCAAACTCACCTTACACCAGGACCAGTCAGCTGGAAAACCAACACCATTACAGTGGGGAACACCAAACTCACCTTACACCAGGACCAGTCAGCTGGAATACCAACACCATTACAGTGGGGAACACCAAACTCACCTTACACCAGGACCAGTCAGCTGGAATACCAACACCATTACAGTGGGGAACACCAAACTCACCTTACACCAGGACCAGTCAGCTGGAAAATACGCAGAGAGTTTGACGAGGTGAAGAAATACTCCATTGACCGAGGCATCTTTAGGGGATTCAAATACCCCAACGAGCTCAGGATTCTTCACCAACCCCTGCGACACTTCAAAAGAGGCAAAACGTTTTTTGAAGGACAATCCTGGCCGCTGATAAATGGACCAATGATTAAAAGTGATTACTAATGGAGGTAAGACAACATATGGCCGCCATCCAATGACCCACCTGCCCCGCTATATGTCACTATAGCCGTCACCAAATTTATATGGGGCAATAAAAAACTAGGATCAAGTTCTCCACTCTATTGAAACCTGAATCTAAGGGTGGTCTTGCCCTTCCCTCCCTTCAATTGTACTACTGCATGGTCGGAAATTTTGTTAGATTACTTGTTAGATACTACTGCATGGTCGGAACTAGAAGCACAAGCATTTCGCTACACTCGCATTAACATCTGCTAACCATGTGTATGTGACAAATACAATTTGATTTGATTTGATTATACTGGTCTACCCAAATCCGCAACATGCTAACATGGATCATAAACAGACAAGACTCAATGTGGATTGAGATAGAAGCCCAATCCTGTGGTTCATTGCCCCTAAACTCAATTATATTCATTAATAACTTTAGTGAAGTGGGCAACATAGCCAACACCTTTGTGATTTACAGCACCCTACTAGCTTGGAGGGACTGTAAGAAATACCTGTAAGAAAGCATTTCCTCCCAAATATGTTCTCACTCGCCTATAGTATGCAACCCAGACTTGCCAAAAGCCCTGAGTGATGCCAATTTTCATCTTTGGCATCCTCTAGGAATCAGGACCTTTTCAGACCTATTTCATCAGAAAACCAATACAATGAAATCCTTTCAAGAGCTCTGCAATGAATATTTTTTTTTTAAATATCTTCAAATTAGACACGTAATTTCCTAATTTACTTCCAAGGGGAAGTAAATATATCATATATCTATTGACTCCTTTCTAAGAAAGGGGGCTCCTCCTTTACTCATTTGAAAATAATCTGGGAAAAGGACCTTTGTCTGACTATCAGTGATGAGTTATTGGTGGATGTTTGCGACAGGGTATACTGCTCCTCTACTAAATGAAAGAATTGAATTACAATTTGTTTTACAAATTTTATTACACCCCAGTGAGACTCCATAGAATGAATACAGACATTTCTCCTGATTGTAAAATATGTACCTTTGAAAGTGGAACCTACAGTGGCTTACAACCTGGAATTAAAATAGATTTTTTGGGGGGGGGTTGTATCATTTGATTTACACAACATGCCTACCACTTTGAAGACGCTAAATATTTTTTCTTGTGATTCAAACAAGAAATAAGACAAAAAAACAGAAAACTTGAGCGTGCTTAACTATTCACCCCCCCAAAGTCAATACTTTGTAGAGTCGCCTTTTGCAGCAATTACAGCTGCAAGTCTCTTGGGGTATGTCTCTATAAGCTTGGCACATCTAGCCACTGGGATTTCTGCCCATTCTTCAAGGCAAAACTGCTCCAGCCATTTCCAGTAGGATGGGTTCCGCTGGTGTACAGCAATCTTTAAGTCAGACCACAGATTCTCAATTGGATTGAGGTCTGGGCTTTGACTAGGCCATTCCAAGACATTTAAATGTTTCCCCTTAAACCACTTGAGTGTTGCTTTAGCAATATGCTTAGGGTCATTGTCCTGCTGGAAGTTGAACCTCCGTCCCAGTCTCAAATCTCTGGAAGACTGAAACAGGTTTCCCTCAAGAATTTCCCTGTATTTAGCGCCATCCATCATTCCTTCAATTCTGACCAGTTTCCCAGACCCTGCGGATGAAAAACATCCCCACAGCATGATGCTGCCACCACCATGCTTCACTCGGGGTGATGAGAGGTGTTGGGTTTGCGCCAGACATAGCATTTTCCTTGATGGCCAAAAAGCTAAATTTTAGTCTCATCTGACCAGAGTACCTTCTTCCATATGTTTGGGGAGTCTCCCACATGCCTTTTGGCGAACACAAAACGTGTTTGCTTATTATTTTCTTTAAGCAATGGCTTTTTTCTGGCCACTCTTCCGTAAAGCCCAGCTCTGTGGAGTGTAAGGCTTAAAGTGGTCCTATGGACAGATACTTCAATCTCCGCTATGGAGCTTTGCAGCTCATTCAGGGTTATGTTTGGTCTCTTCGTTGCCTCTCTGATTAATGCCATCCTTGCCTGAGTTTTGGTGGGCGGCCTTCTCTTGGCAGGTTTGTTGTGGTGCCATATTCTTTCCATTTTTTAATAATGGATTTAATGGTGCTCTGTGGGATGTTCAAAGTTTCTGACCCAACCCTGATCTGTACTTCTCCACAACTTTCTCCCTGACCTGTTTGGAGAGCTCCTTGGTCTTCATGCTGCCGCTTGCTTGGTGGTGCCCCTTGCTTAGTGGTGTTGCAGACTCCGGGGCCTTTAAGAACAGGTGTATATATACTGAGATCATGTGACAGATCATGTTACACTTAGATTGCACACAGGTGGACTTTATTTAACTAATTCTGTGAGTTCTGAAGGTAATTGTCTGCACCAGATCTTATTTAGGGGATTCATAGCAAAGGGGTGAATACATATGCACGCACAAATTTCAGTTATTTATTTTTTTATTTTATTTTTTAAGTTATTTTATTCATTTCACTTCACCAATTTGGACTATTTTGTGTATGTCCATTACATGAAATCCAAATAAAAATCCATTTAAATTACAGGTTGTAATGCAACAAAATAGGAAAAATGCCAAGGGGGGTGAATACTTTTGCAAGGCACTGTATATGCATGTATTTTGGAGTTCTAGAGAGATTACCAGATTTTGGCAATCTATACATACTGCTGCACAGAAAATACTAGACGTACAGTTTGATATGAACCCATGTCTCTATCTAGCCCAGCAGGACTTTGTTCTTGATCCTGAGAGAGAAAATGTGTTTATGACATCACATACTGTGATCCTGACAGAGAACACACACTATCACATACTTTGATAAGAAATGTATTCTTCTATTGTGGGCTTCTAATACTTCTCCTACATTTAAAATGTGGATTGACCAGATTGTTGACTTTCTTCCTCTTGAAAAGCTCACTTCTGACCTTTGCAAGAGACAGCCCAAGTTTGATTGACTCTGGTCTCCACTACTCAACTATATTTCAAATTGGACAGAGTGAATGGGGTGATTAGGGAAATGAGCAGATACATGTTGTGTAAGGTGCTGTAAAAACTAATTATTTGCTCATCATCTCAGCTAAGGCTGGATGGAAATAGCTAATAGGAATGGTTGATAGTTCCTGCTACAAGTTTGTTTTGTTTTACATTTTATTATTTATGTCTGCCACATCTGTGAATGTGGAATGTGTTTTGTTGGTTGATTGAAAAACAAGAAAACTTAATGAAACTTTAAATTTAAATTTAAACATGTTGGTATTACAGACTCGGACAGGGAGAGGTTGAAAATGTCAGTGAAGACACTTGCCAGTTGGTCAGCGCATGCTCGCAGTACACGTTCCTGGTAACCCATCTAGACCTGCGGCCTTGTGAATGTTGACCAGTTTAAAGGTCTTACTCACATCGGCAGCTGAGAGCATGATCACACAGTCGCCCGGAACAGCTGGTGCTCTCATGCATGTTTCAGTGTTATTTGCCTCGAAGCGAGCATAGAAGTAGTTTAGCTCGTCTGGTAGGCTCGTGTCACTGGGCAGCTCTCGGCTGTGCTTCCCTTTGTCGTCTGTAATGGTTTGCAAGCCCTGCCACATCCGACGAGCGTCAGAGCCGGTGTAGTACGATTTGATCTTAGTCCTGTATTGACGCTTTGCCTGTTTGATGGTTCGTCGGAGGGCATAGCGGGATTTCTTATAAGCTTCCGGGTTAGAGTCCCTCTCCTTGAAAGTGGCAGCTCTAGCCTTTAGCTCAGTGCGGATGTTGCCTGTAATCCATGGCTTCTGGTTGGGGTATGCATGTACGGTCACTGTGGGGACGACGTCATCGATGCTCTATTGATGAAGCCAATGACTGATGTATACTCCTCAATGCCATCAGAAGAATCCCGGAACATATTCCAGTCTGTGCTAGCAAAACAGTCCTGTAGTTTAGCAGCTGCTTCATCTGACCACTGTTTTATAGACCGATTCACTGGTGCTTCCTGCTCTAATTTTTGCTTGTAAGCCGGAATCAGGAAGATAGAATTATGGTCAGATTTGCCAAATGGAGGCGAGGGAGAGCTTTGTACGCGTCTCTGTGTGTGGAGTAAAGGTGGTCTAGAGTTTTTTTTACCTCTGGTTGCACATTTAACATGCTGATAGAAATTTGGTAAAACGAATTCCCTGCATTAAAGTCCGCAGACACTAGGAGCGCCGCCTCTGGATGAGCGTTTTCCTGTTTGCCGATGGCGGAATACAGCTCATTGAGTGCGGTCTCAGTGCCAGCATCGGTCTGTGGTGGTATGTAGACCGCTACGAAAAATACAGATGAAAACACTCTTGGTAGATAGTGTGGTCTACAGCTTATCATGAGATACTCTACCTCAGGCGAGCAAAACCTTGAGACTTCCTTAGATATCATGCACCAGCTGTTGTTTAGAAATATACATAGTCCACCCCCCCATGTCTTACCAGACGCCGCTGTTCTATCCTGCCGATACAGCATATAACCAGCCAGCTGTATGTTGATAATGTCGTCGTTCAGCCACGACTGCGTGAAGCATAAGATATTACAGTTTTTAATGTCCCGTTGGTAGTCTAATTTTCTTTGTAGGTCGTCAATATAATTTTCCAATGATTGCATGTTAGCTAGTAGAACGGAAGGAACTGGGGGTTTATTCGATCGCCTACGAATTCTCAGAAGGCAGCCCGCCCTCCGGAACCTTTTTCTCTGCCTTATCTTCACGCAAATGATGGGGATTTGGGCCTGTTCCCGGGAAAGCAGTATGTCCTTCACGTCGGGCTCGTTAAAGGAAAAAAAATATTCTGCCAGTTCGTGGTGAGTAATGTCCAGAAGATATCTTTGGTCATAAGAGACGGTAGCAGCAACATTATGTACACAATAAGTAAAAAAATAAGTTACAAACAACGCAAAAAATCTTCTCCGGCGCCATGATACATATAACAGTAGTGGTGAGTGTAAATCACAGGGAAACCAAGCCAGGGAGAAAAAAAGCCATATTACAACTTGTTGTGATAATTGCAGTATGGGCTACTCTATAACCCGTCAGAAATGCATTCATTCACCACTGTGACGTACAAGGCCGATAGAAACCATTAATCCTTTCACAGAAACAGTTCCAAAAGAGACAATAGTCAAACTCACACAGTGGCGGGAATAAATTCAACCACACATAGGCCTAACTATTGATTCAGGACCACGGGGCAGTTACTTAGAGTCAGAGCGATGAAAACAGGTGCACTGCATCATGCTGAAAGAAACAGCAGTCAGACACAGCACCAAATAATGTTAAAGAATAAGCAGCCCATAGAAACTGCTTAACACAACAAAATGTGGAATAAGTCAAGGGGTATGAATATTTTCTGAAGGCACTGTATCTATCTATCTATCTATCTATCTATCTATCTATCTATCTAGCAGGGAGAGACACTCTGGGGAAAAGGGGAGTGATGATGATGTGACCCATCTTTCAGTCCTCTCTACCCTAGTTAGGTCCTTCTTTCAGTCTTCTCTACCCCAGTTAGGTACTTCTTTCAGTCCTCTCTACCCCAGTTAGGGCTTTCTTTCAGTCCTCTCTACCCTAGTTAGGTCCTTCTTTCAGTACTCTCTACCCTAGTTAGGTACTTCTTTCAGTCCTCTCTACCCTAGTTAGGTACTTCATTCAGTCCTCTCTACCCCAGTTAGGGCTTTCTTTCAGTCCTCTCTACCCTAGTTAGGTACTTCTTTCAGTCCTCTCTACCCCAGTTAGGGCTTTCTTTCTGTCCTCTCTACCCCAGTTAGGGCTTTCTTTCAGTCCTCTCTATCCCAGTTAGGGCTTTCGTTCAGTCCTCTCTACCCCAGTTAGGGCTTTCTTTGTCCTTTCTACCCTAGTTAGGTACTTCTTTCAGTCCTCTCTACCCCAGTTAGGGCCTTCTTTCAGTCCTCTCTACCCTAGTTAGGTCCTTCTTTCAGTCCTCTCTACCCTAGTTAGGTCCTTCTTTCAGTCCTCTCTACCCCAGTTAGATCCTTCTTTCAGTCCTCTCTACCCTAGTTAGGTCCAGCAATGAGACCCCTATGTCCACTATGGGTCCCCATAAAATAGAATGACTGAAAACGGTCAACAATATCCGATCCCAGAAAACTGTACCACCAATACTGAAGTATGTATTTATATTTAAACTTGGATCGCTTCATTTCATTTAACTATTTTATGACCTTTTAGTTTGATCCCAGTTGACTATTCTCCCTGAGCCTCTGAGGCTAGCTAGTTGTAGTAGACAGCCAAGTATAGTCTGACCAGCCTCTGAGGCTAGATAGTTGTAGTAGACAGCCAAGTATAGTCTGACCAGCCTCTGAGGCTAGCTAGTTGTAGTAGACAGCCAAGTATAGTCTGACCAGCCTCTGAGGCTGGCTAGTTGTAATAGACAGCCAAGGGCAGTCTTTCTCTGAGGCTAGCTAGCTGTAATTGACAGCCAAGGGCAGTCTTTCTCTGAGGCTAGCTAGATGTAGTAGACAGCCAAGGGCAGTCTTTCTCTGAGGCCAGCTAGCTGTAGTAGACAGCCAAGGGCAGTCTTTCTCTGAGGCCAGCTAGCTGTAGTAGACAGCCAAGGGCAGTCTTTCTCTGAGGCCAGCTAGCTGTAGTAGACAGCCAAGGGCAGTCTTTCTCTGAGGCCAGCTAGCTGTAGTAGACAGCCAAGGGCAGTCTTTCTCTGAGGCCAGCTAGCTGCAGGAGAAAGTGTGGCTGACCAGCCTGAGGCTGAACTCCTATTCATCACGGTACGGACACATTTATTCAAATATTTGGAGTCTGGATAGGAAACAAGATAGAAACCTTTTAGAGCGATCAGGGCCTATTGTTACAGTCTGTATAAAAAAGCTTGTTCAATGCTTCGCTAGGAGAGAGCTGCAGAATACTTCTATCAGACCATTGATTTAATTTAGGGCTCATCCACTGTTTATCACACAGAGGCCAGGCCAGACAGAGTGATACATCCTAAATGGCACCCTATTCCATATTCAGTGCACTACTCTTGACCAGGGCACATAAGGCTACATAGTGCACTATGTAGGAAATAGGGTGCCATTTGGGACGCAGTCGGGGAAATGCACTCCTCTAACACCAACCATCTTAAAGGGTGGAAAGTCCATCAGAATCTAAGCTGTTAAGATATGTGTACCAGTCCTACTAAGATGTGTAATAGGCCTACTAAGATGTGTACTAGGCCTACTAAGATGTGATGTGTACTAGGCCTACTAAGATGTGCAATAGGCCTACTAAGATGTGTACTAGGCCTACTAAGATGTGTACTAGGCCTACTAAGATGTGTACTAGGCCTACTAAGATGTGATGTGTACTAGGCCTACTAAGATGTGTAATAGGCCTACTAAGATGTGTACTAGGCCTACTAAGATAAGATGTGTGCTAGGCCTACAAAGATGTGTACTAGGCCTACTAAGATATGATGTGTACTAAGCCTACTTAGATAATATGTGTAGTAGGCCTACAAAGATATGTGTACTAAGCCTACTAAGATATGATGTGTACTAGGCCTACAAAGATATGTGTACTAAGCCTACTAAGATATGATGTGTACTAAGCCTACTAAGATATGATGTGTACTAGGCCTACTAAGATGTGTACTAGGCCTACTAAGATGTGTACTAGGCCTACTAAGATGTGTACTAGGCCTACTAAGATGTGTACTAGG
Source organism: Hucho hucho (assembly GCA_003317085.1). Classification (NCBI taxonomy): domain Eukaryota; kingdom Metazoa; phylum Chordata; class Actinopteri; order Salmoniformes; family Salmonidae; genus Hucho; species Hucho hucho. The sequence continues at coordinate 57,607 of QNTS01007462.1, forward strand.
CCTACTAGGATAAGATGTGTACTAGGCCTACTAAGATAAGATGTGTACTAGGCCTACTAAGATAAGATGTGTGCCAGGCCTACTAAGATATGATGTGTACTAGGCCTACTAAGATAAGATGTGCACTACAATGTGCACGTGGCCTACTGACTTAAAGTAATACATGTCAGAGGGTTGTTACTAAAGCTACTCTTCTATATGGATAGATGTGTGTTTGAAAGCATTTGGCCATGGCTGGGGGTTAATGCATTGTATAATGGGCTTTCTGGAAGTTGGAAGACCTGTGGCATCAAGTTCTGGAGCTTCTTCTTTATTTCTAACAAGTCGAGAAAGAACACGGAATCTATTCTAGAAGAAATCTATTCTAGAACATAAATCTAAGATGGCGACATGAAAAAAACAATGATCTGAAATATTGAGGACTGGCTTGGACCAATTATATGGCTGGCAGAGAATAAGTTGTGTGTGGACTTGTCTCAGTCCATCCCTCCATCTGTACCCCTTTCTTTTATATGAAGTGAATCTGTCTTTTCTGTCCGCTCCCCTGTTTTATGTACGATAATAATACAAACACATCAAAGGGCGCCAGGACGGCCGTCGACAGACTTCATGAAATTGTCATCCTCTATCTGGCATTTCAGCCGCAGCATGTTAAATCATTCAGCTCCCTACAGGACTTAAAGGCCTAGTACACATCTTACAATCAGACCACATCCTCTCCTCTCTCGGCTCTCTGTACAAAAAAAGCTTGAGGAGTCTGGAAAACTCCTCAACACTGCCCAGAAAGACCTCCAGGCTGTGGAGAAATCATCCCCAGCTCAAGGCACCCACACCAGGCCAAGGGCCCACAGCAGCCATGGGGCCTGGAGGTATTACAGACTGGGCTCCAGCCGCTACAGTAGGTCTCTGAAGAGACATACAGGTAAACAATAGACCACCAGGCTAAGACTGAGGATCCAGCCATTATGCATAGGCCTCTTCCAGGATTTGTATACCAGGCTGTGTCAGCGGAAGGCCCTAAAAATTGTCAAAGACTCCAGCCACCTAAGCCATAGCCTGGCAAGCGGTACCGAACAACAAGTCTGGTACCAACAGGACCCTGAACAGTTTCTACCCCCAAGCCAAAAGACGGCTAAATAGTTAGTTAAATACTTAAACAGTTAACCAGTTAACCAAATAGCTACCCAGACTATCTGCATTGACGCTTTTTTCACTTACTTTTTTGACTCACCACATACGTTGCTGCTACTGTTTATTATCTATCCTGTTCCCTAGTCACTTTATCCTTACCTACAGTATATGTACATATCTACCTCAATTACCTCGTACCCCTGCACATCGACTCGCTACTGGTACCCCTGCACATCGACTCGCTACTGGTACCCCTGCACATCGACTCGCTACTGGTACCCCTGCACATCGACTCGCTACTGGTACCTCTGCACATCGACTCAGTACTGGTACCCCTGCACATCGACTCAGTACTGGTACCCCTGCACATCGACTCAGTACTGGTACCCCTACACATCGACTCAGTATTGGTACCCCTGCACATCGACTCAATACTGGTACCTTGTTTATTGTGTATTTATAATTACTTTTCTATTAGTTCTCTATTTTCTTTCTCTCTGCATTGTTGGGAAGGACCCGTAAGTAGGGCATTTCACACTTGTTGTTTACGAAGCACGTGACAAATAACATTTAATTTTGGGGTGTCGGTGTAAGTATGGGTGAGAGTGTGTGAGTAGGGTCCCGTGTGTGTGCATAGAGTCGGTGCAAAAAAAGGTCAATGTAGGTAGTCCAGGTAGCCATTTGATGAACTATTTAGCATTGTGTGTGTGTGTGTGTGTCCGTGCATGAGTGCATGCATGCTGCGTACCTGACGGGTGCCTTCTTCATATGTTCTCCCACGGTGTTAGCCAATGAGATGACAGAGAGCAGGTGCTGGGTGGTCACGGCCCGGGACACTCAGTACGTCCCTTTACCCACCATCTCTGACAGGGACAACTTTCTGCCCGTGAACAGGGCCATCTGACACAGCAGGGACTCCTGAATTAGTACGGAGGAGGTAATAGATTAGTATCTTTTCCATTTATTTGTTTGCATTTGTATTTATTTTTTTTTTATTTCAAAACAATGTATCAGCTAATATATTCAGAAAGTCTTACAAATCTTACCTTGATGGTGGGCGGCATGAGAGACATCTCTCCTCCATGGGATATGAGACCGAAGGAGATTGGGCAGTGGGGTCTGAGCATGCCCAGTCTGCTCAGACACACCTCATCCAATGGTCCGTTGAGGCCCCAGGCGTGGAGACAGGACATGAACAGTTCGGCCGTGTCCATGGTCAGGTTATACTCGAAAAGAGACAGGGACTTAGACTTCTGGTCATGGTAATAACTGTAATAATATTGTTACTGTATCTAAAAGGTCATGGTAATAACTGTAATAATATTGTTACTGTATCTAAAAGGTCATGGTAATAACTAATATTGTTACTGTATCTAAAAGGTCATGGTAATAACTAATATTGTTACTGTATCTAAAAGGTCATGGTAATAACTAATAATGTTACTGTATCTAAAAGGTCATGGTAATAACTGTAATAATAATGTTACTGTATCTAAAAGGTCATGGTAATAACTAATATTGTTACTGTATCTAAAAGGTCATGGTAATAACTGTAATAATATTGTTACTGTATCTAAAAGGTCATGGTAATATCTAATATTGTTACTGTATCTTAAAGGTCATGGTAATAACTGTAATGATAATGTTACTGTATCTAAAAGGTCATGGTAATAACTAATAATGTTACTGTATCTAAAAGGTCATGGTAATAACTAATATTGTTACTGTATCTAAAAGGTCATGGTAATGACTGTAATAATA